>JAPQRN010000021.1:8101147-8123415 GCA_037367275.1 Coranthus polyacanthus
AATGAGAAGCTACTCAGTGCATTAGTTAGGGTTAAATAGCCTGTTGTCAGCTGAAACATATTAATCACTGCAGTAAGTATCCATTGGAAGGCTCTTACCTTAGGCTCTTAAAGTCAGGCTGGAACACCATCACTCCATTCTCTATCCACTCTATCATGGGTTTTTAATGTAAAATTTGCATTAAAGAAATGAAATAATGTTGTGAATGAATTACCTCCATGAATTGACAAATGACTTATATATCTCTCTGTCAAGAGTTACAGCAATCGTCTGGTGTCACTAGCACTAGGAATAGGATGAGACTTTTTGTTCCCCCACTTTCAGGTGTTTCAGGTGATGGTAAAATGATAACCAAAAATTTTAAATTATGTTATATTACTAGATTTCGCTATTGAGGTATACATGAGTTTGCACATAGTGGCACAGAGTGTCTCGCCTGTCTCATGAATATATTATGCACCAGCAGTGTTGTGTTTTTGCCCTGCAAAGTTAACAGTTCAAGTTATTTTTCATTGCGTGAGAAAATAGAAGTGTGGTGTAAGAGTTGGCATTTCTGTACATACACTGACAAAATGAGCGGAATCAAAGTAACCAGTTTCTGCCACTGTAACCAACTCACCTACGCCACCATCGCCTGTTGGCTTGATAACTTACTCCCTGATTATGTGATGTCAAATTCAATTCATTTGACTGCGGATATTTCAAAAGATAAACATTATTAATTTTACCAAGTTTGTTAGCTAGTGTGCCTTTGGAGGAGCTGCTGAACTCTTTGGCTACTGATTAGTTAGAAAGTAAACAACAAACCACAGTAACGTTACCATTAACAGCAAACATTGATACTAAGTTTATCTCAGTGAGTTGGGTTGATTTCTCCTTTGCAGCTACAGCTCTCACTGGGTCAGAGGCTGGTGGTTCAGGGTCTGGCTCTGCTGTGTGTTTTCTGTATCACTCTGACAGTCAAAACAGGTTTATAACACCAGCGGTGACGCTTGTGTGCACACGTGTGTGTATGTTGCCAAATGATATTTGTGTGTAACACAAAACATCTGGTTAGCTTCATGTTCTTCATCATTCTTGGTAACATTAGCAGCATGTCCCAAATTCATCCCAAAATTAATTTAGATTGTTGCATGGTTAAGAGCAAGATTTGCTACAATATTTTTGGTTCCCTATGAGACTATGGTGCAACAGAAGGGCTGCCACAGACTATATAAGTTATATAATAGTCTAAGTAATGGGAAACTGTATCCATTATTATAATTTGATTCCTGTCACCTGCGTCCTATGATAATTGCTGACAAGACAAGCTGTTGGTTGCAACTTTCTGTTATACAGCCTATAGTTAACTTACCCATAGTACACAAACTCAGTGAAAAACTTGAATTCTCACAGCACTGTGCTGGGTCCATAATCTGAAGACACAACACAGTCATAAAACAAAAGTTCATTGTCTTGTTTTTCCTTTTTTCACTTTGTCATTATGGGGTATTGTGTGTAGATTTCTGAGACAATTTAATTTAATCCGTTTTGGAGTAAGGTTGTAACATGACAAAATGTGGGGACAGTGAAGGAGTGTGAATACTTTCCAGATGCACTGTATATATAGGGTGATGCTCTGAACTCTGTGGAAAAGAACACCAGCTGAGAGCCAAAGTGACTCCCCTCAATAACTTGGCTCTCTGTTGATGGAGAGCAAATTAGCTTAGCTCTCTCCTGGTGGAGGGCTAAGTTCAGTCTATGAGCAGCCCAAGCTTGTTACTGCAGTACAGTGTTAGAGGGCAAGAAAATGCTAGTGCTATCCAAAATTCTATTGTGGGGCTCCAGAGTTCCACCAGTGGTCAACAGGAGCAGGGGTTGCCTCATAATAAGATATTGCAGAAGAGGATGAATGGCTGCTTTCAGTTTACAAGCCATTCTATTCCCGCCCTATCTCTGCTGACACAGGGCTGGTCACTGGTCTCATGATTAATAATGGTAGAACTTCAGGACTGACTTTTCATTTCTTCAATTACTACATTACATTCAGTTTTTTGACTCATTCCCATAAAAATTTAGGAATGTAATTGAATGGAAACGTGTAATGCAATCAAAATACATAAACCTTTAAAATTAGGCCTAAATATTTTTCTGAGTGACCAAAAAAACAAGAAATTTGAATACGAGCATTGGAAATGGGCTCTCCCCTAGAGGTAGGGTGAGGAGTACAGTCATCAGGAGGTGCTCAGAGTGGAACTGCTGCTCCTCCACATCCAAAGGAGCCAGTTGAGGTGGTTCAGGTTTCTGGTTTGGATGCCTCCCTATAGTGAGGTGTTTCATGTCTAACATGGGAGGAGGTCCCAGGGCAGAGCCAGGAAATGCTGGAGGGATTATATCTCTGGCTTGGGAACGCCTTGCTGTCCCCCCTGGAGGAGCTGGAGGAATTGTAGTATGTAACCAGAGAGAGGGAGGTTTGGGATTCTCTGCTTCCCGTGCGACTTTGTCTTAGATAAGCAGTAGATGGATGGATAGATAGATGGATGTTCAGTGCTAAATAAATAACTATTACTAAAATGTATCTCAAAGATATAACAGTTTGCTTATTTATATAAAAATAACTGCTTATTTTATCATTTTTCACATAAGCAAAAGCACTTTCTCATCAACATCTGTTCAACAATATTTTATTGACTTCTCGAGAATGATGAATTTTCTGTTTACTTTTTTTGCCCAAAATGTATCTATGTAAAGATAGTATAAGAAATCTCATAGCAGCTGTTTTGGTAGCAGTCAAATTTAATTAATCATGCAGATGTTTAGAAATTATGAAGGAACTTCTGAGAAGAGATAAACTTAAAACTGTTGAACTTTTGTTGTGTCTGTTCAGGAGAGTCTGTAACATGAAGAGCTCATTTCTGATTTGACTGCTCTGTCACAGAAAAATTGAATTCAGTATCTTCAGTGGTCCAAAGAGGGAAATTGGTTTGTGGTCGTGAAAAACTCCATGTCGTAATTGTTGGAATTACCGTACTCAAAGTGCAAATTAAATGTTGGAGACGATTTCCTGATGGAAGGCGGTCAGAGTGTCTCTTCTCTGACACATCTCAGAGTTTCCAGCCAGACGTCTGGATGTTTGTGAGGCTCTGGAGCTTGTTGTGTTCTGTTGAGCAGAATTTCCTCCTGTAAAGCTGTGAGTCACCGGGGCAGTGTGAAGGCAGCGGTGCCAAAGAGTTGCCTCACTACTGTTTTACTTCGGGAACATCTAAATGCCAGGAAACATTTTGCTGGCACTGTGACCTGCAGCTCAGGGTGTTACCTGCTGAAGAACCATTAGAGCACACCAGCCTCTCAGCCATTCATCTGCAACTGGTTTAATGATCATTTTCATTTTCAATCAGACATTTCAGAGGTTGCAGTGTCATAATGGGAAAATGTAAACAGTGAAAACTGAATATGTTATGTTATATTTGAATACAGAGTGTGTTCCCTGACTCCCAAAACACACACATCAGATTTTATTTAGATTTATTTTGTTGGTGCAAAGGTTGGATTATGTATTCATTGCCATTAAGATGAAACAAACAGCAGATTAATGTCTTCAAAAATAAATGTAGTTTAGTTATTCTGCAGGTAATAATATATGAGCTGTGTCGTTTGGATATGCAGATACAAATCTGTAGATACAGAGGGTGTAGAATTCTTGGTGTACTATGGTTGAACACATCTCTTATTTCATATTTAGACATCCATTTTTAGAGCTGATAAAAATGTGATGAATTTCACTGTATAAGTCCTCGTCCAGAGGTCATGTGACTGCTGAGCAGCGGATTTCTTCTTGATGTATCTGATGGATGCAGCAGCTGCTTTTGTTGGCAGACAAAATGAATTCTCCTTTCAAACAGGAAAACTTTTGATCTTTGAGCTTTGGCTCATTGAAACAAAGTTTTCCATCTGAACAACGACGACATGACTAGAAACAGACCCAGCCTCCGTGATTGTTGTTTTTATTGCTTTTCTCTTTTCAGATTCATGTCTGCAGATAATTATTTAATATTTCCCATTTGCCTTCCCAGAGATGGAGCTGAATTCATATTTCAGCCGTCCTTTAGATTTGTCTGCTACTGAAGTAAATGATCCTGAACCTCAGACTTTCAGAGGAAAATATTATGTAAACTTGGCTTTCCTGCTCTGATAATTACAGCTTTTATTGAATGTGTATTGCATGTGGGTCCGAGACATGTGAGGCAACATGAGCGCTGTGTTTTATTCTGACTTATTCTTTAACATTCACCAGCTTCAGGTCCTCCCTGTGGCCTGAGGCGTTAACTTGATAACATAAATAACCCTTTGTGCCATAAACTTCTTCTCAAACTCAAAAAATAAAATTTGAATACACAGACATACAGGTGTTTTTATATTTAGCATGACTTAAACTTTCTGAGGATGTCAGTATTTCTGATATCACAAACAAACATCCTTAATTCTGCTAAGAAATCTTAGACAAAACTACATTTCATATATGTGCAGAATCTGCCAGAGAATCTGTCTGTTTAGATTTAGCTGTCTGTACATTCAGTAGTACAAAGCTATCATGCGCAACAGCACTGAAGTCAAAAAACTAAGGTCTGTCTTAAACAGCAGTCAGAATGACCAATAAATCAGCTTTTCACTGGCTTTAGTCCTTCTTTGTTTTTAAACAATCATAAATCTCTCTTCTATGCAAACTCCAGTCGTCCTCTGAAGTTAAGGAAACTTCAACAGTCAAATTACACTTTTAGTACAAATAACATTTGTCATGACCTTTTATGTCAGATTGCCAAAAATCTTACAGAAAAGAAGGGATTTTTATAGTAATCCACACGGTTTCTTGGATTGTTAAAAAGTCCAGCATCCAGTAATCTGAATTGTAAGCCTTAAAATGTCTGTAAAAAGTTGATTGATTAGATTCAGTGCTTGATTGAAGCCTTTTTAAAAATGATGAAAGTGAAGGCTGCTGCACCTTGTGTTGTCAGGTATCTATACTTTAGCTGAGCATTTATTTTGTGGAAACTTTTTCTCCCTACATTTTAACAAATATATATGTGTTTGCTACTTGATACAGTTATAAAACATGCTCATTACTTGGGTATTAAGAGTGTAATAGCCACCAGCAAACACCTGCCATAATACTGTTCTGCTTACATGTTAGGAGCATCATCAAAGTCAAGCCCCAGCACAACTGGATATGAAATGGTTCTGAAATTGCATTAATATAATTCTTAAATATAATTTGTTGAAACCTGCAGAAATCCCTGAGCCAGTCATAGTTGTCTGTAGAGAACAAACACTTTTACAGATATCACTTCTAATTGAATCACTGTCCCAAGCAAGTGAATAAACATAATTATAGAATCATAATTCAGAATAGTTCAAAATCAGATCAGAAAACAATAGTATAAACACATTTTTAGGTTTTACTTGCAGCTATAGTAGATATCATTATCTCATGTTTCGTTCAAAAACAAATGTCCATGAATAACACATACTATTACATGTACTTACATCTGCAGAATCTACGTGAGAATCTGTCTGTTTTTCATTTTTCTTCTAGTCTCACAGTAATCCAGTGATAACTGAATGTACTGGGATCTATAACAACATGTAGACCAACATGTAGTTAAAGTAGACTGTATATACAGGGCTCAAGTTGTTTTCCACAGTAAACATTTTGTTTATGTTTTGTATTAATCATAGAAAAACAACAATAGAGTGAATATTGGTGGGAAAACTGCCCTAAATATAATCAATGATTTAAATTAACAAACACTAATCAATGTTATAAAGGGAACATAGTAAACTTTATTTAAATGTTTGTTTCATAACATTATATAAAAACCTGTAGCCTGATTGGTAAAACATCAAAGTAATGTAATGTAATGTATGCATACTGGTCCACCAAGAGCAGTGACATTTTTAAACATGATTTTAAAAATGTGCAGAGGGAGATGATCTTCAATTACTGATCTGCATCTCAACTCATATATCACCAACTGTTACACATGTAGGGCTCTAATAACACATGTATCAACACGTAAAACAGTCACCAAATACCAATGAATGACAAAGTTGTTAAAGGTTATCTGTGGACAAATTATCATGACAAAATATTATTATTAGACATTCCTGTCTCCTATCATGGAGATTATGTTTGCTGTGTTTGAATCATTGGCAATGCATTTTGTGTGAATATTATAGTTTGAAATCCAGAAAAGAGTGAAAACCAGAGGTTAAAAAGAGGAGGCTGGGATGAATTGTGAATTTTGTCAAAACTTGTAAAGGTGCTGTATGTAGTATTTCTACTTTTAAATATTGAAAAATTACCTAAAATTATCATTAGAGTGTTTAGAATAAAGATTTCTGACATGTCAAAGATGTCAATGTAGTGAGGCCGGGTGCGACTTTGAATGTATTTGGCCACTAGAGGGAGTTATAATGTAAACTATCAGCTGACAGAGCGCATGAAGATTATAAGACTATTATTTTAACTGCCTGTCTGAGTTTTTGTTTGAAGGAGAAAACTTGATGATACCATAATACATAAGTGTGTGAACAATGAGTTTCAGATTTTATTCAGTGAATGATACAGTCTCTGGAGACCATAGCATTAATTCAGTGGTGGTAGCTGCGGGTGTGTTCTGGTATGCGACTTCCCCTGCTGTTGATAGTTTGGGATATCAGTACTACATATAACCCCTTTAAGAATGCTGAACATGTCCGAGTACCTAAGCAGTGCCTAAATTACAGGAAAATAATGTTTAGCATGTTGATAAATGCTTTAATCTCACATCTTTACATTTTTGAACCATTAAATGTCTTTAAATCAGTAGAATATGAAGGGAATTTTAAGTGATGATGATATTGAAAATGCATATCCAAGGATTTAGTGTTAAAACAAACTACTGCTTGTTCTGTCAATACAGATTATCTGATCTCAGTAGCCATATTTTAGTTATTGCGCTTAATGGGAGATGGAAACACTTTCTTTTGAATAAGTTCGAATAATATAAACATGACATTAAGATGGAAAATACCATTACTATGAAGATAAACATGATGAAGCTCAGCATACAGTATTTTGAGTAAGGTAATGTTCCAGGGCTGCATTTTTACTAATTTACTAAAAATATCTATGGATTTCTATTTGGAGTTTTTTGGTGCTGGAACAGAACCTGGATGTTCTGATGTCACTTCATCTCTCTATGTATGTGTTATACATGTGTGATATGTATTTCGTTTGTCAAGCCTCAAAATACTGACTCCAAATACTACAGCTACAGATTACACTCAGATGTTTGTTTCTGAATTGCACCTAGGGAGTTGTAGTCTATTTTTTGGTTAAGTGGTGTTTTGAGTGGGTCTGAAAAAAATCCTCTGCAGTTCTGAATGGAGTTTTCTTACACTTCAGTGAGCTTACTATCCTTTCTAATAAGATAAAGGGAGTAAATAAAGTAGAAAATGACCAGACATGTTTTTACATCTTGTGGTTTTATATGCCAGATGGATTAACTCTCCAACAGCACTTTTCACTTTAATTTCCTCCTTTAACCTGCTGTTAATCTTTAACACAGAGGGCTCAATGGAAGTGTCGCACAACCTTTTCCATGTTGGAGAGGTGTTATGAAAGAAGCATTAGGAGAAAGCGAGCTGAGAAGTGGAACATGAAGGTGCTGAGGTTGTTAAAAAATAATGTGTCAGGCTTGTGGTCATCAAATTCTTTCCATTGCTTTATTAGCATTTCTTTTTACTGTGTATAATGTAAGAATTCTTTCCGTTTTACACAGTTGAACATATAACTACAAGAGACTGTAGTTTGAATTTAGAATCAGAAGGTGTTTTTTTCATCTTCATACAAGTTTAAGGTGAGACTGGTTGGTTGTGCAGAGGGTTTTTGGACTTAAAACAGTCTATTAAAGCCTTATTTTTATAGTTTTAAAGGTTAGTTGAAGGATATGATGGTTGGTACATTCTTATAGGGCAAAATATGTCCAAAAAAATCATTGTAGAGTTTCTAACCTTTAAATGTTATACATTAATCTGCCTTTTTCTGTGTCATTTTGAGTATTATCTGTCTGTATCTTTCTATCCTTAATACAAACACCACGACAGGAAGATCTCCAAAGAAATGTTTGCGTCTCTTGGCCGTTTTCACACCAGATCTTTGCGTGTCAGGGGTTTAAACAGTCTTTTAGTGTTGGTTTTCTCTGATCACTTGGTTTTCTGGGGTTTTAGGACTACGCTGGAGGACGAGCGTACACAAGAGAAGGCTGTGGGAGAAACCTTCTGGGGATTGATGTAGTTGTTGTCCAGCCTCAGAGCCACCAGTGTGGAGTCTCCGCTGTGGTTCGGGTCACAGATTCCTTCATCTGGGATACTCCTGCAGGATAAACACAGAACTAGAGCTCAGAACTGATTAGTTTCTGAATCAGACAATTCATAGTTTGATCTTAGATTAAAAAAATAATGAAAATGGGAGTTACACTTTTCTAAAGCCCAGTGTGATGAATTAACACGCGTTCTTTGGTTCAAATAACTGTCCAAAAGCATTCCATTTAATATTTTTAATAGCAGGTTCTCAGTTTTCCCCCGCCATCAAAATGCTAGGTTAATTATCCTGTCAGTACCCTTGACCAAGGTACTGGTTCAGATCTGGAGTTGGTCCCCAGGTACCTTCAAGTGGAAGCCTACTGCTTCTTGTGTGTGTACTAGGATGGGTTAAATGCAGAGATTGAGTTTCCTTATGGGGACAATGAAAGTGAACTGAAAGACAACAAATTAAATAGTTAATTAATAGACATTCAATCAACCACCACTTCTCAGGGTTTAGAGACTGAATCTGTATCCCACTACAGATATCTAGGTATTTCAATTGATGAGTGTGTCTCCTTTACGCCTCCTAGGTCAGAGATATACTTGCTTTTTAAATTACGATTCACTAGTCAATGATACAAATGCACAACAATTCCTGAAGCATCTCAATGTATTTTATTTTAAATGTTCTATATCACTACACGTAGCTAGTTCTTATCAGTTAATTCAAGCATACTGAATTGGGAAAAAAGACATTCAAATATGCTGCTCCCTCTGCTTGGAATCAAATACAAAATGACCTGAAATTTAAGGAGCTGGTCTCATTAGATGCTTTCAAAGATTTTAATTTACTTGGAGGTATAGACACATCTGTCCAGATGTTTTGTCTGATTCACTTATATATTGATATTGGCAGCTTTTTTGATTAACACTTGTTGATTTTGTAACTTATTTGTTTGTTTTGTGTGTATGGATGTGCGTATGTATGAGTGCAACCCTGTCTTAACCATGTTAATGGTGTGTTTGCTGTCTTGGCCACAACAAGAGATATTTAAGCCGATGAATGCATTTCCAGTCAGTGCAATCTTCCGCAATTCAAATCACATTGCTGACATCTTCAAGATCCATCACCATATAATACATCCCATACTCTACACATTCACTAACCAAGACCTAAACTATCCAAGTAAACTAAGTATAATGAGCACTAAAGTCAATAACAGTTTGCGCAGATGTTTCAAAGCTGTTAATGTGAAATATAAGAGTATAGAAGTGTCAGGTTTCACTGATGGTGACCAAAAATATGGCAACCAGAAATAATTAGTCTGGAACAGGTTATTTACATAAAGGTCAACAAATGAAAACAGGCCAAGAGAAGAGAAGTGAAATTAGACACAATATGGATGTATTAAATGACAGATGTAAAGTCTCTCTGCAGGTTTAAGCCAATAACTATATGGTACAATGACAGTACATCAGTTACAGGAGCTTAAACATTCAACAGAAAACAAAAAAAAACAAGGAGTAAAGTAAAAACCTCCCGCAGAAGCTGAGCAGACTACTGACTCATTCAGAACAGGCGTCCAGGTGACATTAAGCTGAAAGTTCACTGAATGGAGCGTTGTCCTGACGACAGGAAACAAAACAGGCTGATTCATATTTCCACTGTGAAGCACCTCAGTCCTGAAAACACTGTGGATTCAGGTAGTTTAATAAAGGGCTAACATCAGCTCAGACTGGTGACGCCAAACCAGACACCAAGCAATTGTTGTGGGCCTGAAGTCAGTATTACATTGAATTACTGTAAAAGGCAGTATTTATATTTATAGTTAATACCAAAATAATGATCTGTAGTGGACATAATGCTATCTTTAATGTATTATTGTGTTTTAAATGTGCAAATACAGAAATACACAGGCTTTTGAAGTCTGTATGTACTCTACAGTACATTTGAAAATAAGACAATATGGCAATATGACCATATATAGTCTGAGACAATAGAAAAATGTTAAGCTCTATCGTTTATATTGTGGGCCGCAAATCACACTCTTTATGGCAAGATTTTTGTCATTTTGGCACTTTGTGTTCTTCCACACAGATACAGGCAGGAACCTTGTATTAAGTCAACACAAACAAACCATGGAGGAGAGTAAAGAAGAACGGAATAATTCTGAACAGGGAATTCTTTGTATGGAAGTTTCAAAATAAAAAAGAAAATACAATTTTTTTCCCTAAGTTTGTTGAAGACACATAGGTGGGGCAAGAAAATGTAATTTCCCCTCAGTTATTGATCATTATTACTACCGAATCTGTTTACAAAATTGGAAAAGCTAGAGCAGAATTTAAAAAAACTAAAAAATAAGCAAAACGTTTAAACAAAACTTGCTAAAGAAATCTACTGAATTGCAACCATTAGTAGTGAGTTGCTCTGAGATGCTCTCCACATTGATTTTACATTAATATGGCTTAAGTGGTGCCTAAAATGGCTTGGGTAAGCCTTGTAATGGTAAGGAAAACAATGATAATTACATATACTGTGTCAGAAAATTCTGGCCCTATCACACCCCCTTATTTCAAAACTGAGAACAAAGATTGAATTGGATTGAAATTGTGCAATATCATAATATGAGCTTTTAGCCAAATTGTGGATTTATGAATAGAAGTGGATTTATGAATAGATGGATGTGTAGTAACAGGTGAGGTTTCATACCTGATCCTGTTGTTGTTTAGTCTCAGGAAGTGTAAGTTGGTCATCTCGTTGATTCCACATGGTACAGTGATCAGCTGATTGTGATCAAGGCACAACTCCACCATGGAGTGATATGAGCCAAAGAATGACTCTGGTTCGATTCCCTCTCCATCCAGTTTGTTATAAGACAGGTAAAGGTACTCTAATCCAGGTTCCATGTGGGCGAACACATAACCTGTCAATACAGGACACCGACCATGTTTTCATTATTACTGTAGTCAGTAAATATGTGAGTTGATCAGACTTTAAATGTCTTTAAACATAATTCAGTTTAGAGTCAGAAATCTTGAGACTGGAGATGCTGCCACCACTGCACGGCCTTCATACTTTTTCTAACCTACGTACTGTCAAGTATTCATCCATTTTCAGATTACAAATTACTTTTTTGCACATTACACTAAAGGATCTACTCTACAGTGCAATCTGGCTTTATGAACAGTAGTAACATTTCTAATAATATGCAATTGTTTTAGTCACACTGCTGTCTTTATGTTTCTTTTGTGTCTTTGTTTATTAATTTCAGGGGTCTATCTATGATCTATTTATTTATATTTCTTATGCTTCTTTTATGGTATTTTACAAAGAAGTATTAGAGCCACACTGATGATAAAAAAAGATTTTAAGAATGAAGTAAAAAAAAAAATAAAAAATGTCAAAAAAGCAATATTACAGGAATAATGTCATAATATTTCAATAAAAACTCATAATATTATGATAATAATGTCCTAATATGTACTGTGGAGTCAAAATATTATGAGATGAGAATGTCACATTTAGAGAAAAAAATCATGATATTACAAAAAAAGGAGAAACATTTAGTTTTATTAATTATACATATTATTAATATTATGATATGTATAATTAATAAGCTGAGTCTCAGCAAATGCTGGACTCAGCATTTGCTGAGTCCAGCAGCGGATTTGATTTAATGACAGGCTACGTTTTGTTATGTTATTTGATACTACATGATTTCCTTATTTCTTTATTAATAAGTTTCAAACAGATGACATTGACTTTTTCATCGAAATAAAGTGACCTTGCTCTCGCAATGTCTGAGTTCTTTTTCCACAGTGTGGCCCTAACACTTCTTCGCAGTATTTGTATTGTACTAATTGTATTCATTTTGTTGTTAATACAAGTGCACATGAGAAATCGGCAGTCATTCAGTCTAAAATGGACGTAGCTCACTTGCTGTATGATAATGTTGCAATCGAAGGACCCACTGAGTTTCAGTTCTTGCTAATCTAAGTCTTAAGTAATCTTTGGTGTTATTACTGCCACTCGGGAGCATCCACTGAGTGGAAGTGTGACACCTACTGGTAAAATTTTATATACCACTTCGCTCTGATGTTTGGCTTCCTATCAAACTGGTTTGAAAATTTTTACATCAACCCAATCCTACCACCAACACCAAATTAACAATACATCACCACTCAAGAGTGTAGAAGAAATGTTGTAAGTTCAAACTTAAGTCCTTTACTCGCTGAGAGCTGTCTCCAGCGGAGGAAAGCAACACCAGTACTGACTTTTGTTTTGCCTCTATTTTTATCACTTTCTTTGCTCTGAACATTGTTCATATTGGCAGCAGATGGTGCCGCTGATAATTGTCAATTTGCGAAAAAGGCTCCAGCCATTTTTGCATTTCTTGTTTACTTTTGTGTTTATATATACACACGTCCTCCATCCTGTAAATAAGTGTATAACGAATATTCTTGCCTCATAATTATAATGTTTAGACTCTTAGCTTTAAAAGCTTCATGAATATATCTACTGTATCTATAATTTATTGCCTCCTGTCAGTCCAGCAGCCACATCACATCGTACCAGGTATCCTCTCAATATTGTTTCCCACCAGCACCAGGTGGACCAGGGATCTGGGCAGGTAGGAGGGAACCAGGTACAGGTCATTATGAGACAGGTCAATGGACTCCAGATTCCTGCAGAGTGAGTAGGATTATAAAGGAGATGTTAAAAAGACAGATGATGACCTGATAACAACAAACAGAGACAGTGATTTCAGCTCTTTGAAAATATAAAGAATACAGAACATTGAACTTTATAAACTTGATGTCAGACCTGTGGTTGATCCAGGCCATCGGGGCAATCCTGGTCTCATCCAGTCTGTTATGTCTCAGAGAAACTACATTCAGACTGTTGGTCTGGTTGAAAACTGTCTCTGAGATTTCCTCGATCAAGTTGTTCTCCAGATACAGCTCCTGCAGGATGACAGACAGTCATTATGGTCGTCTTATTCGTGTTAAAGCTGTATCAGCTGATATACGTATTCATGGATTTTAGGACTCCTGTTCTTACCTCTGCAAACAAAGGTATTATTATTATTATTATTATTATTCCTTTTTTCTTTTTTTGGTTTATCTGTCAGTGAAATTGCAAAAAAAACTGTTTCACCAGTGTTCATTAAACTTTGTGGAAGGATAGAACAAGGACCAAGGACGGTCCATTGAATTACAGGACTGTGGGGCCTTGGTGGAGGAGTCCCCCTCTAGTTATTCTGTCTTACTCCTGTTGAGGATTTTGGAACTACAAGACAAAGTTATTGAACATCCATCCATGATTCTCAAACTATGGTATGAGTATCACTGATGGTATGTGTGCTCCCTCTAGTGGTAGACGACAGACTGTCTGAAATATTTTTTTTTTAATTTAAGTAATACATTGGTTCTCAACAGGTCTCACCTTGGGACCCACATTTTCCAGTGGCCATCAAGTCACTATCTGCTTTTATTGAATTCAAACCAACCAAATGTACTTTTCAAAAAATAGGCTAGTAGACATATATGCAGTGTTGTTGTGAACTTTAAAAAAACAAAAAACTACAAAATATACACATATTTTCATCAGTCTAATAATAAATTGAGTGAACACCTCAACTGCGCAACTGTGTTTGCATACAAAATAAGTATGCAAACACATAAGCAATTTACGAAACAGTTGTTTTAATACACATTGTTAAGTGAACAGTGTGTGTTTCGGTTCTGAATAACATTTCAGTTTTGATATTTCAGTTGTGACATATCACACAGTTGGGTTTCAGACCCTTTTTAATGGCAATGATTGTAAAAGCATATTTAACACACTTAGAGTCATATTTGCACTACATCTTGCCTACAAAAAACAATGTAAACTTAACCTGTTATCTTTCAATTATTGTCCAACATCAGATCATCAGATCAACATCCAACATCAGTTTTTTTACCACGCACTTTGGGACTTACTAAGAAGGACTCCATGACCCACTTTTGGGTCATAACCCACTAACTGAGAAAGCTGGCAGTAATACTATCAAAATACTACTCTGAATGAAAAAACCTTAACCACGTGATCATTAAAATGGGATTTACAGGTCCCGTACTGTGAAAATGCACTTTTATTGAGTTTAGGTTCATATAAACTCTGTGGTGTAAAATAAAAGATGTGAAAATATGAACTTGCTCAGTATTGTCAGTCCACAGAGAAGGACTCATAAACGTGAGGAAAGATCAAATCTATGCTCTTAAGTAAGATATGGGACCTTTAAAAAGGAATGTTGCCTTTTGTGTAATATTTTTGGTTTGATCATTTAGGCTACAAGCAAATTAACAGCTATAGACTGTGATGGCAAGATAGTATACAGAGCTGGCTAATATGATGAACGGTTGAAAAACACTGCAACCGTGGCTCCAAACTAACTTTTAGGAAGAGAAGGGCAGGTCAGAATATTATGAGCAGCTCTGTACAAACTGTTACATTATGATACAATACTTGTGGTTAGAGGTGGGCGATAAGTCAAATTAATTCAATTAATTCGAGTTTTTGTTTTGGACGATGTGAAAAATGCCTAAATCGCCAAATCGAGATTATCCTAATGATATTATAATTCGAATTATTGATCCTCCTCTGCTGTCTGCAGCTCACTGTTTAATACTTCATAGACTGTGGTGGCTGCAAACGTCCAGCAGCACCGCGAACAAGAAGTGGCTAATTGTCATTTGCTCCCGTATGTAGTGTCTCTACAGTGGTCAGTCACAGCCCTCAGATGGTGCCACTGAGAGAACTGAGGCATATGTCGAGTCTAATGAACTGAAAATAGTGTGGCGAGAGATGACCCAGATCTGTGACCCACTACGGGACTACTCACGTTGTTACGGCTTCGCTAATCCACCATAAAGGTAAATAAGTAAGTGATAATGTACAACAAACCTGTCATTATAGCGACATAAACCCCAACAGGGTGATGCAGGACCCCAAAGTGGGATATGAGAGAACAAAGACAATTTAACATAGCAAAATGTTTAGTAAAACAGTTTAGCTAATAGGGCTGGGTATTGCCACTGATTTCCTGAATAGATTCACTTCCGATTCACCAGATCCCAATTCGATTCGATTTCCGTTTTGATTGAATATCGATTCAGTTCAGGTTATGTCAGTTACAATACCAGTATAGCTCGGACATGGAAGATTCTCTAAGAAATAATCCTGTAAATTGCACAGTGAACCTTCTAATTTGTGACATTATTAAATCGAGCACTGTTTTTCTCAACTCATGTTTGCTCTGTACTCATGGATGTATGGACAACTATCATTGGATTACTGTGACACTGAACAGATTCAGTCTGAAGAGATGCATATTCTGCAGATATGAGGATCGTGTTTTCTCTTCAGATTGTACATTGACTTATGGACATTAATACTCCATAGACATCTGAGATAATTATGTCCTGTAAACAGAGGGCTCCTTTCATTTAACAGTGTTGTCAAGAGATTGTACAATTACGTCTGTGGTTTGTTAGAACTGTTTTAAAAACCCTTCAGGCTTTGCTAAATCTCCCAGGTCTGAATCGTGGGGGCACCAGCCAAGGATGCCCTCACCTCCCTCTCCCCAGCCTCCTCCTCCAGCTCTTCCAGGGGGACACTGAAGTGTTTCCAAGCAACTTAAGTCTTTCCAGCACATTCTGAGTGCCCCAGAGTCACCTCCTGGGACATGCCCAAAACACCTCACCAAGGAGGCTTCTAGGAGGCATCCTAAGTAGATGCCCGAACCATGTCAACCTGCTCCTATCGATGTGGAGGAGCAGCGGCTCTACTCTGTCCTCCCCAAACTCCTCATTCTATCTCTAAATGGGAGCCCAGCCACCCTGCAGAGGAAACCATGGGTGGCTGATGACCATAGGTGAGGGCTGTAGCTCTGGTTATACAGGGACCCAATACTCCTGAAGCACCCCACACACAATCCCCTGAGGGACATGGTCATATTACTTCACCAAGTCTACATGTGGACTCCTTGGGCAAACTCCTATGTAATCTCTAGCACGCTAGTGAGGGTGAAGAGCTGGTCCAGTGTTCCACCACCAAGATGAAAACTGGATTGTTCCTCTTGAATCTGAAGCTCGATTGTCGGACTCCCCTTTCCAGTATCCTGGCGTAGACTGCCCCAAAGCCACACTCTGCTTGGCCTGCTGGTACCTGTCAGCTGTCTCTGGAGTCCCACAAGCCAACCAGGCTGACAGGACACCTTCTTCAGCATGACTGTTCCCTTTACCACTGGTGTCCACCACCAAGTTCAGGGGTTTGCCACCACAACTGGCACCAACAACCTCACGATCACAGCTTCAAACAGTCACCACAGCAATGGAGGTGCTGAACATGGCCCATTTGGACTCAATGTCGCCAGCCTCCTTCCAGCTACAGTTGAAGCTCTGCCAAAGGTAGGAGTTGAACATCTCCCACCTCACCCTATAACAATATGTTTAGGTCTGTCAGGTCTATTCAGTATCCTCCCCCACTATTGGATCCAACTTAGTGATCAGTTGACAGCTCATCTCTTCTCTTCATCCAAGACATACAACCGCAAGTCTGATGACACAACTGATCATTGACCTATGGCCAAGGGTGTCCTGGTGCCATATGTACTTATGACAACCCTTATGCTCAAACATAATGTTTGTTAACTACAAACTGTTGTTTGCACAGAAGTCCAACAACAAAACACCACTCGGATTCAGATAGAGCACACCGTTCCTCCCAATCACGCCTCTCCAGGTTTCACTGTTGTTGTCCCTGTGAAGCTGGGTACTGTGAACTGCTGTTCATAAATGCAGTCAGACCCAGTTTCCTGAATTGAAGGTACAGGGAAATAGGCCTCTCGTTCACCGGGGAAACCCTATGATAAAGGCACCAAGCCAGGGGCTATGAGTAAACCCACACCTGCTCAACACCTCACACCTTGGACAACTCCAGAGTGGAATAAAGTCCAACCCCTCTCGAGGAGAATACACACTGTGCATTGAGGTGAGCCCAACTACATCTAACCTGTACGTCTCAGGCTCCTTCTCCATCAGATATGTGATATTCCATGTCCCAATAGGCAGTTTTGGCAAGCAGAGATTGGACCACTAAGGCCCCCACTTTTGGCTGCCGCCCAATCCACAGTACAGCAGACCCTTATGGGTCCAAACAAATTAATAAAGCAGGGCAGGATATTCAGGACTAATGCGAATGAATAATTTCAGTTTGCACAGTGTATAAAACCATCTCAGGTCTAACATGAGGTTTGTTTGGAGGTGGATTCTCAACAGTGGTGTGTCTCTGGTGTCTCTAGTGTGTCTGTGATTCACTGAGGTCCATAATTATAGGTTGGTGGACTGGTTTCTCAAAGCATGCAGGAGAGTTTACTCAAACATACAACCTACAGCTGCTCAAACTGGGGCTGGTAATCTAAACCTGATACAGATTTTACTGTTTGTAGCTTGTCTGCACAGTTGTTGGGCTGGAATGTTGTTAGGTTTAGGTCTGTTTGTTTTGTCTCCCAGAAACGTATTTAATTAAGTGACTTATTGTCTTTTATCTGTATTATAAAGTTCAAATGTACAGAAGCAGTGATAGATAATAATAATAAATAATAAATTACACTTATTTAGTGCTTTTCAGGACACACAATGACGCTTAGATGGTTATAGCTGTTTCCTGCAGCTTTCTGCACAGAATTTAATGCTGCTAAGAATATAATTAATATTAAAAATAATACATTTAAATTAATGTTATTATTGTAAACCAAAAATAAAACATAATGTAAACTAGCTGTGAAAAATATTTTGTTTAACTGAAATAACAATACAAAATGAGGCTTTACAAATGATAACTAATAAAATAAAGTCAAACTATACAGAAAATGTCTTTGGTTCATTTATTTCATACATACTTTTTTTGCTGGATATGAGATTTTCAATTTTATTTGTATATCTTTTTGTTGAGTTTTTAATCACACTCTTTTCTTTTTTGAATCATGCCCTAAAACTAAACTAAAAAATAAGCATTAACAAAATATACACTAAATTAAATTAGCAAACCCCCTTCAGAAACAAATTAAAACTAAATTGAAAACAAAAGGTCAAAACAAAATAAAAAAATACAATCTGATGAAAAATGCTATTAGATATATATAACTATTAGAACCTTGATTTTTTATATTTCTGATGTCTTAGTCTTTAAATACCACAGTGAAATTAAATAAGTTGTGCTTTTCTGCTGCTGTTTTTCTGCAAATAAGTGGGGTAGATAAACAATTTTTATTACTACACTGTAAGCTATCATTTAAATTTCAGTGGTTTGTTTTGACCACCCTGGAGTAAAAAAAATCAAGAGATATCCAATTTAGAATCATGTAAACAAAAAGAAAGGGAAAGAACAAAATCCAAATCTGTCTGGCAGTGTTTCGGGTCATTGGTGTGACAATATAATTTTTTTTACACATTGTATGAAGTGTCAGGAAAACAACCTGCAACATCGACAGTATAGAGGCAGAATATAGTATAACAACCAATGTGTGTAAACAGTTCTGAACAGCTCACTGAGAAAAAAGCATTAAGTCATTAAATTGTGTTGCTGTGTCAGAAGATTAAAATAATTAATGGAAGTAGTAACACAGTTGTGAGGTGTGTGCTTCTGCAATCTGCATGGGTCACTGTATTTCATTATTTCAGCTTGTAGGTGTTCTTTATCAATTAGTTCTTTGTCTCCTGTTTGTCCTCTTTTGGACCTGTGACCATTGGGTTTCTAGTGGTTCTAGTGGCTCAGTGTAGTGATCAGGCGGGACTGCAGTGTGTGGGTGGAGCTGTGAGCTGTGATGAAGTTGTACCAGTAGTGAGCTGGGTAAACCCTGTGGGACGGTGCGGAAATGGTTTCTTCCCAGTCGAAGGTAGGAAAGCTGGAGGAGCGGACTGAAGGCCTGAGGGGCGACGTTCCCTTCGCTCAGCAAATTTCCCTCTAACTCCAAAATCACCAGACTGCTCAGATCTGAGAGGAAAGATGAGAGAGACACGGAGGAATAGAGCAGAAACATGCATAGAAGCATACATAGAACATTTGTTAATAATATTACTGAAAGATTTTAATATTGTCCATCAGGAGTCTTTTTCCGGCTATGTTCATTAAAAGGCTGTGCATTAAAAGTAGGGATTGATCAATTTTTTTTTTTTCAGGGCCGATAGTGATTATTTGTGGGAATGCCCCAATCTATCAGATGAACATCACTATCTGCAATATTCACCTTTCTGACTACCATCAGCCCATAAGATGACATTAACTGATGGCAGTAGCTGATGTTTATCTGTTATTGTGTGAAAGGCCCCAAGTCTGATGATGTGCAGCTATATTAGGTTCTGTTTCAGTAGTGCTAAGTAGTTCAATATGCGAACAAGTAGTAGTTAAAGTATCCTGTCTGACTCTCCATTGGTTCATGTTGTGGTTGAACTGTGTACATCTCTAATTGTAAGTAAGAGTGGGTACTAAATGATAGTTAATTTAAATCAAGTTCATCGAGTTAGCCCAATAGCAGTTGGCAGCAAAACAACATGAAAACAAAATAAACAAACAACAAGAAAACTTAAGTATCAACATTGGCCCAGAATTTCAGGATTGGCGCTTCACTAAGTATTAGTAATCAATACACTTCCAACTGATATTTGGCACCAATAAGTATTTGAAGTAAAAATGAGTGTGTCAAATTGGTGTCAAATTTTAGGATTACTCTAACTAAGCTGAATGTTAAATCAAATAAAGAAAGTATAATTCAGTAATATTTCAACGGTATTTATTGTCAGTTTTCATATTGAACTGGATTAGAAATAACTACTATGAATAAATATTCCTTAAAATCAATAAAATGATTTTGTCATTGCAGTGTCGATAGGCTATTTCATTGCTTGGATTCATTGAATTCATTATTTTATTGTACATCAGATAAAGAAAATACCAATAATCATAAAAATGCTGCATTTCAGATCCAATAATCAGCCAGACCAATAACTGGTTGATCCCTAATCAAAAGGTCAAAACAAACCAAAGCTGTCAAGTATTTGTCAAAATTAATCTGTTGATGAAAATTTATCTTGCAATAGTTTTAATACTCAAGAAGCCATACCTCTGTTTTGGATGCTGTTGTTTGTTTGTTGTAACTGTTTTTAACATGTTATAAACTAAATAAGCAAATGATTAATTGAAATATGAAATGATCAGACGGGATCATTTGACAGTAATCTTATTTATCCAAGATGTTAAGCCCTGTTTGAGTCTGTATGAGGAACTGAAACAGCCTATCAGAGAACTCCTTCAGGACAGCAGCAGAAACACAAGCTCAGGGTTTGTTGAAGAAAAAATGCCAGCGAGCAGGTTAGCTTCTCTGAGTAAGTTACCTTGGTAACTAAGTTAAAGTTACCCCTCACAGAGTTTCCTTCATCTCAGGCTTAACAAACTCAGATTTCACTAAACACACTTTTGGAACAGACCTCAGCTGACCAGTCTGCTTACACAAACTGAGGCCCTTTTCAACCTGCATTAACATCCATCCTGAGTGATCCAATCCGATGTGGACAGTTCTAATGCAAGGCGTGAACACACGTAGGATGCATTGAGGTCACATTCAGATCCAATCACTCAAGACGAATTCAGAGGTGGTCTGGCAGGTGTCCACATTCTCTTAGCAGTCTTAGAGAGCTGCCTACTCAGCTGATATGCTCTGTGTTGCATGCCAATGGCATTATATTGAATGACATCTGAAAATTAAAAAAACCCACAAAGATGTATTAGGACTGCTTCATATATGTAGAGCTGCCTGAGCTCACCTGAATGACACTCTGCCACGTATATAATATCCACAGTTCACATTTTCTGGTAGAAATTCATAAACATGTTTTAAGTGCTTGAAGATACAGTCATCACTAAAGCATATGTCATAAAGTGAGTCAATAAATTAAGTGGGTCAAAGCTGTCATATCCAAATTGAAGGTGTATTGACTGATTCACAGCATCACCTCATTGCACTGAGTAACAGATAAGATGACACTCCACCTTAAAAGCTGCCGGTAGTCTGCACAGTGCACAGTGAATTAAATTTGCAAAGAAACGTTACAAATCCAGCCTTTTAAACTTGAAATGAAAGCTTGCACCAAGCTATAAGATGTGCTTGTTTATTTGCATATATAGCAAGTGTATATGCAAATGTGTATCAGAGCCGATCAGAAGTTATCACTCAAGATCAGAGATACATTCTAATGTCAGGTATGAACGGATGCACTTGGGATAGGATCATGAAAAACGCATGTTAATGCCAGGTCTGAACAGGCTCTAAAATACAGCATGCTGAAGTCTCTAAGCCAAAGCAACAGTATGGAGATGTATTATGGGAATCTGTAGCAGCACCTTGGAAGCACTCCTTGTCAATGCCTCTCAGTCTGTTCTCACTAATCTTGAGCTCCTGCAAAGTCGGGGGGAGGTCAGAAGGCACAACCTCCAGAAGGTTCCCATCCAGGTAAAGACGCCTCAGCATCTTCAGACCCTGACACACAATTCAACATCTTTATCATTACTTTGTCACAGAGAAAGGCTGTACATTTATAGTGTACATAGTGGTGCAGTGTGTCTTACTTTGAAGGCCTTTGGTTCGATGTCTGCAGAGACCAGTTTGTTTTTCTTCAGGTTGATCCACTCCAGATTTGGGATGCCGTTAAAGGCTTCAGCTGGGATGCTGCTGATGTTGTTACCTGCAGGTCAGAACACCTTCAGTTAGTGTGGACTACTGTGAAAAACACAGACAGGAAGTGGAGTCCTAACTCTTTGAAATGATCCATCCATCCATCCATCCATTATCTTCCACTAATCCGGGGCCAGGTCGCAGGGCAGCAGTCTAAGCAGGGAGGAC
>JAPQRN010000021.1:8123515-8140229 GCA_037367275.1 Coranthus polyacanthus
TTAATAGTCCACATTTAATTGTCATGTTTTTATTCTCAGCCGGAGCAATAGTACTGATTTTAATCAGATTATCATCTTATTACAGATGCCACTATCGGTAAAGGAGGCGGATGAAAAGCTAAACATGTGGCACATTGAGCAACAGAGGGAGGGAGAGGCAGAGGAAGACAGAAGCCATGGCTAACAGTTAGGCTATATGCTAAGCTGTCAACTAGGCTAGCGGACAAAGGTCTGGAGAAATGTAGTGTTTCAAATTAAGAAGTTATAGCGTCTACTTGCGCTACTCTAGCTCTAACACTAGACTTGATGCGAGACAGAATCAAATTATAGGTTAAGTGCAGCAGAGCTATTACGCAGGTCTGTACACCAACAACAGGTAGGGAAACAATACGCTCACCTCGGATACAGGAACCGGAACTGGAACTCATTAGTCATTAATCGTCAATTAGTGAGCCTTGAGCTGCTAAAGCATGCCTCAATGTATCTTGGGTCTGAGGGGTCCATTCTGATTGGATACTACTGACAGGAACTGGTAAATGATAGCGGGCCCCTGAGCAGATTCAGAAACAGAAGTTTAGGGCAGTAATATAAGATTTTTTTTTTTACAGTTCAGTAAGCTGTAATTTGGCAAACATGCAACGTGGAAGTTAAAGACCTCTTCAGTTCAGGGTCAAAGGCCAAATCTCTTGTGATTTCACTGGATGAAGAAGGCCTTTGACAGGATTGAATGGCCTTACTTACTGGAGTTTTTTTTTTCTAAATTCAACCTAGCTGACAACTTGGATATCAACTGGATATCTCTTCTTTATGCTGCCCCACATGCTTCAGTTATCACAAATGGTGTGAAGTTCCCTGATTTCACTGAGGCAAATGTCAGTTGGGAACATTTTCTGAAATACGGTGATTTGAGGTGAATTTACCCTTATGTTCAATAGATTACCTAGAGCATATGTGTCTTCATCAAAAAAGTCAAACCACTGACCAAGTGTGGTTTTGGGCCTTAATCACAGTGTCACCATGTGGTCGATTGGGCTCATTGGTAATTTGCACAGCAATTAAAGACTGTCACATTTATTTTTTTTTCTCCAAATATTGTCTTTTTTTTCTCATAATACTTTGGCTTTTTTCTCAAAAAATTACAACTTTTTTCATTAAATATTATGACTATTCTCAAAATATATTTAACTTCAGCGTGGCCCTAATCCTCCTTTTTTAGAAAGTATGCCACAATCAGGCTGGTTGGATTCATTTGTGAAACATCAGCATATCATTTCTAGTTCTGATACCAGGTTCCATGTCTCTAGGAAGGTCCCGTTCACAGCAAATTGATCAACGGCTTAAAATGATTAATAGATCTCACCCACATGCACAAATCATTATGGCACATTGCTTAAAGCTTCAGGAGCCAAAATCAGGGGGGAAAAATGTGAGAATTTTAAAATAAACACCTTCCTTCTGCAGCTCTCCCCTCTCAGCCCAGATCAAGAGACTAAATATTATTAAAAATGAACCTGGTGACATGTCATGCTCTTATGGAAAAGTGAAGCCAGTCTTTCAAGCTTCTGTGTCAAGACACAGTAGTAGAATCACATCCAGGTTGCGTCTGATTGAATCTGAACAGTGATCAGTGATTACAGCTGTCAATCACATATTTGTGTGAAAACACCTGTGATTAGACAAATTGTGGCAGAGGACAGATTTTCCACAGCCTGGAAACACAGGTCAGGAATAGAAGCAAGAGTCTTGAGTCATCTCAGACCACTTGAATTACAAGGTAAAGGTAATTATGGGATTTTTGCCCATTTTTGCTGAACCATCAAGCACTGCAGATTTAAACCTGCCCCCAGATCATGTGGAAGAAAAAACTGGTGAAATTCTATCCATCTTGAGTTTGTAGCATTTGTGGTGCCACCCTATTTTTGAGATCAAAATACTTTGTTAGACCCGTTTCAAAGCATAGCCTGAAGATATCTAGAATCAGAGTAGAGGGTTCTGGTACAACTTCACCTATTTCCAAGGTGCATGGAGAAAGATCTACCAAAATGTATGGACCATTGACAAATGGCCAATGGCTTCTCAGTAATTTCCTTGCTAAGCTCTACCCATTGTGAAGATATTTGGTCAACAGCAGCCATGTTTTCGTCATATCAAAAAACTGCTCCTCTACTATGGAGCTAAATAGCAAATCCCACTTCCCATGAAGACAGCATGAGGCCACGCCACCCTGTGCCACATCAGGGCCATAAGTCTGAAAACTGAAAAATACAATTTGAAAGTGGAAAAATGACATTTGCAATGGGAAAAAATGACACCACAAATATTAAAATGAAAACTAAAAAAAAAATTCAATATTTTCAAAACTGAATCAAAATAATAAACTGAATAACACTTCCTATACTTTACCTCATATCTTTTAGAGTTCAACATAACAAGCAGTTTCAACTTTTAGTTTTTCAATTCAACTTTTTCTTTTCAAATTAAGAAAACTTTGGCCCAGATTTAGCTCCATACTGTAGCTCCTATACAGAAAGTGAATATGCACATTTACCAAATTATGGACCCATCCAATGAATTCAGCAATTGTCATGGTCATCCTCATTGCAAAGATGGGGTTTAAAAATATCTGATCACAAATTAAACTTCAACAGAATTATGATAACCCTTTTTTTGTTTTTAAGTACAAACAGCAGACGATTTGAACAGAAAACGTACAAATTTGTTTTCAGATCAGTTTTTATTCAACAAAAAAAAAGTTTTCAAAGATCATGTAGGAAATACAATATTATACAAGTGTTGCACAAACAACAAAAGATCTAGAAAAGGGAATTGTCGGTGGGCATGAACATGAATGTGTACAGACAGACTGAAGAGGGACACAGACGTTTTCAGAACTAAAGATTTACCAGATGCAGATGTGGAAATCTAAACACTGATACGGTCTCTGAATATAATTTGAAAGTAGTTTAATCATTTTAAAACCAATTCCATGTGTATATTTTTTTATTTCCAACTGGCCTGTGACTCCACAGGGTTTTTTTGCCATCCAGTTTTATATATGCACTTTTTTAATTTTTATTGACCCTGTTATACTTGATGTGGTGATTAGGTTAAGTGCAGTTTTTGGGTGGTGGAAGGAAAACTAGAATATTTAAAATGGCAATAAAATATTCAAGCAAGGTCCTGCTTTTCAGCAGATCTTTCATTGCCAAATGTTGTAAAAGCTCAAGACAAAACAATGAGTGGGCTATTAAGTTGTTTTTTTTCTCAGGGTCATTAATAAACTTTGATGAATCACAAACCTTGTCATCTTGTATAATGTGTTTTCTTCCCAAAAAACAGACATTAATGTGAATTCACAGGAGTTTCTCACAGATGACAACATAAACATGGATTTAGAAAGTTTCTTTCTGTTCAGTAGAAACTTTTGGAAAGCACAAGAGGTGGCCTGGAATGCTCATCCCATCCTACAGGGGGCAGCAGAGCTGTCACATAATCACTGAAAAAGTCACAGCTCTAAAAATGCCAAAAACATAGATATGAGGAGAGATGTTACCTCATCTTACTAGGGGCAAGTCAGAACGCCCACTCAAGTGTGGAAGCTATAAAACAAACCCAGGAATCTGAATGAGCTGGTTTAAGTTTTTTGGAAGTTAATTTTTGTAAAATCACAATTTTAAAATGTGATAAATTGACATTTTACAGTTAATGTTCTGTTGACTCAGATGTTTAGAGAAATATCAGTCACATCAGTGTCCCATTAATGAAGAATCTTCAGCTCTGGAGCTTGTTTATCCAGGTCTCAGTATGGAGTCATCTCCTAGTAAGACAGCAGCGACTTTATAACAACTTGCACTATGCTTTGTAATGGGGTCTTCCCATCTCTCCTCCTCCATCTATGGCCAAAACTCTCAATCTGAGTGAGAAGAACAAAAACATGACATTCTTGTGCCAGTTGTTTTATTCAGCACCAACATCACAGAGTTAGCACCTGTAGCAAAAACCAGTGTGGGTTCACAGGAAGTACTGAACCAGACTTCAGGGGGAAATATTTTACAAGTGCCGCAGGAAAAGAATATGAATGACTTTCATGTTCAAAAACAGGCGATAAAGCACTCAAGCTCTCAAAGTGCATTGTGTTAAAGCCACAATTTAATCACAGCAGGGAAATTTAAGTAGATTTTGGCCATTTTCATACCTTAACCAAACTGAACCAATTCTGCAGAAAACAAGCACTAATTTTGCCTCAAACCAATGTTTTACATCATCAGGACTCCAGCTGATAGTTGGTCATCTGTAAAGTACAGACATTTATTGGACAAAAGTCAATGTTAGCTGGGCCACATTGTTAATGGAAGAGTTTTGAGAAAGAAGCAATAATTCTGAACATAAACATAAAATTAGAGGCAGAAATCTGAAAAAAGAATGAACTAACGAGAGAAAGAACTCTTTAATCTCTCAATTCTTAATGATACTGTAAGAGTAAAAAAACAAAACAAAAACTGAAAATCCCAGACCTCTTCCAAAATATTTACTGATTCACGTTCTGTCACTGTAAGACATTAAATATTCCCAACAGTCATAAATACTCTATAATCAGTCACGGGTGGATAAAATAAAGCAAAGGAACACTTTGTGAAGGTCTGAATCGGCCTCAGTGTTGGCCCTGCTGTACTCACAGAGCCATCCTGATTTCCAGTGGAAACGCAAAAATGAAAAAGGACACAAACTAAACACTTATCTCCTTTTTGTTTAGTTTGTTTTGGCCAGAAACAACCAACCACCACATCTGCTTTAGGGATCGACCAATTATCAGTTCCAATATTCAGGACTTTCACAATTACTGGTATTGTTACTTTTTATAATCAGACATTCAAATAAAAGAACTGAAAAATGCTCTACTTTGGCCCTGATGTAGAGGTCTTTGTCGAGCAATGTCCCGCCCACAGCACTATCTGATTGGACCTGTCACCAGTAATAGGCCATCAACACAGAGCTCAGAAAAGAACATTATTTACTAGCCAGTATATCTCATTTCTCCAGTTCAATGTGAAAACTGAAAGCAAACATTGTCAAAATATGTCTGAATTGTCATTTGTATAGTTGATTTGACATTCGGTATTTATACCAAGTTTTGTGTTGGAGGTTGCGTTTCCAAATATCGGTTTTCAGTCTGCTTGCTTATTGTTATCAGCCCTAAAAAAGAAACATATCGGTCAATCCCTAGGTCTGCTCATCTGAAGGCTTTAGAGCGTAGGCCTGTTCTTTTGAAGCCCAGTAGGATTATTTCATCCCAACAATTGATTTAATTTCTTATTATTCTGGTGGAAGAGTCAAGGAACCTCTGCAAGAACCACAAGTGAAACTTGATGTTTCACGAATGAATGAGTGACACCCAGAGCTTTCCTCAGGTAGCAGGGAAACACTGCTTGCTACGGATTAAACAATGAACACAGCAGTCAGTGTATAGTGCATCCCAAATTTCATCAACTAAATCCACCTGCAGCCAGTCATCTCTGTTCAGACGGATGGTTGGTTGAACTGTTTGTGTAGACTAACAGACAGTAAAAATGTATCAGCGTTCAGCTGATATTCACCTCCCAGCCTGCAGGAAAAGCATCACCTACACTTTAAATGCCTTTTATTCAAAATATCCCTGTCAGGAACACAGAACCTGACCAGCTCTCCCACCAACAAACAGCAGAAATTAAAAACAATAAAATAAAACAATGTAAGACATCTGCTACGGCTGATGTATGTAAAACACTAACATCTGCTAAAGGAAAGGATGTATGAAGGGTTGTGTCACTTATTCTGGTATCTGAAGTCTCTCAGCATGTGGTTGAGAGGTTGAATCTGGATCACCGGAGACAGGTTGACCTGCAGGATCTTCTGTGCTTTCCTGCGGGCCTCTGCCACCGAACGAGAGTCATCCACCTTTATCACTTTCCACCTAAAACTCCTCTTGTCCTTCCAGCCATTCTGCGGTTCCTTGGCAGCCCTGCTCTCCTGATGGAGGCCATTACTCCTCCAGTGGTTGCTCGTCAGCTCTGTGTGAGTCTGTGGGAATGCCCGGCCGTTAGCGTAGAACACTGGCGCAGAGTCTCCAATTAGGGCACCATCCAAACGGACCGGGCAGGACAGGCTCTTCTGGCTGAACAAGGCCACGGCTTTGGTGGGTGCCCCACCACCGTTCTGAGAAGGCTGAGAAGGTATTCCTGAAAGCGCTGGAGGGTGGTGGTGCTGTTGTGAAAAGACAGCAGGGGGGGCCTGGGCGGACGGGTTCCAGGTGGTCTGGATCTGGAGTCGGGCCGTGTGGTAGCCTGACATGCCTTCGATGTTGGTCAGTCTGAGACATGGCTGCACCTGCGCCTGTGACAGCTCCGCAGTCCGATATTGAGTCTGGCTGCAGACTATGGTGTGGTGGTCCACTAGCAGCTCTGGGGGCCGGACACCTTGTATCCGGGGGCTGGTCCGCTCTGAGGTGATCCAGGATGGGTGCACCTCCCTTTTCTTCAGAGGCTTCCTCCTCCTCTTCTTGGCGGTGGGTCTGACGTTCCGGTTGGGAGGCTTCAGCATGTCCTCTGTCAGCGGCTGGCTGGTGCAGGAACGGTAGCGGTATACGTCCTTGCTGCGCATGACTGTGGGTTTGTGGCCCTCATCGCTCAGCTCCTGTAGGAAGCTGACCAGCTCCTCTGTGCTCGACAGGTCACGAGACATCGGGCTGAGGATCTTCAGGGCGTCCAGGAGGACGCTGTGGCCTGCTGAGGAGATCCGCGACCAAGAATGAACTGCTCTCTGCTCCTCTGTGGTGAACGCAGATGGCCGGATGACCACGGGACCTCGCGCCACGCCAGCCATGTTTGTAGTCCTGTCAAGAAAAAACAGAGCCACTGGTCAGTCAGAAACAAAGAACTCATTAACTTTGGGCACTAAAAGAAAATTGTAAAAAAGGGTCTTGAGCTTCATGGAATGGTTTTCCATGGCCAAGCAGCTGCATCCAAGCCATACATCACCAAGTGCAATGCAAAGCGTCGGATGCAGTGGTGTAAAGCACACCACCACTGGACTCTAGAGCAGTGGAGACGCATTCTCTGGAGTGACGAATCGCACTTCTCCATCTGGCAATCTGATGGATGGGTCTGGATTTAGCGGTTGCCAGGAGAACGATACTTGTCGGACTGCATTGTGCCAAGTGTAAAGTTTGGTGGAGGGGGGATTATGGTGTTGGGTTGCTTTTCAGGAGCTGGGCTTGGCCCCTTGGTTTCAGTGAAAGGAACTCTGAATGCTTCAGCATACTAAGACATTTTGGACAATTCCATGCTCCCAACTTTGTGGAACAGTTTGGGGCTGGCCCCTTCCTCTTCCAAGATGACTGTGCACCAGTGCACAAAGCAAGGTCCATAAAGACATGGATGACTGGTGTGGATGAACTTGACTGGCCTGCACAGAGTCCTGACCTCAACCCGATATAACACCTTTGGGATGAATTAGAGCAGAGACTGAGAGCCAGGCCTTCTCATCCAATATCAGTGTGTGACCTCACAAATGCGCTTCTGGAAGAAGGTTAAAAATTCCCATTAACACACTCCTAAACCTTGTGGACAGCCTTCACAGAGAGAGTGAGCGAATACTTCTGGCAATATAGTGTATAAGACGAACAGCCATTCACTCTCACATTCACACCTATGACTATGACCAATTAACCTGTTTAAACTGTTAAGGTTAAGATGCATGTTTTTGGACTGTGGGACAAAGAGTACCTGGAGGGAACCCACAGACACGGGGAGAACATGCAAACTCCACACAGGGAGGCCCCAGCCGGCCGGCTGGCGCTGGGTTTGGACCCAGGACCTCCTTGCTGTGCGATAGTGCTAAATTATATTAAGGCTTAAAGGTATGCATAATTAAGGGAGTGGTCTCTGCGATTGACAGGTGAGTGCATCAGTGTCTGCTATGCGGTGTGGGCTATTCACAGACCGCTCTGTAGTCAATTGGTGGGTTTCCGTCCAATTGTATTGCATATTTTAACCAGATTTTCAGAAAGTCTGCAAAGAATATGCAAATGTATCTGTTTCCAGCCTCTACTGTTATGAGAATATTAAGAGCTGGTTTAAAAGGTTTGCCAGTTTATTGTAGTATTTCATATACCTGAGCTGTTGATTGACGAGCTGAAAGATGTGAGTGGTCTATAAAAAACTGAAGCAGGCTTTAGCTTTTGCACTCAAAACTGAACCTCTGGTCTGGTTTCAAACTCTGACAATTTGTCAAAGCATTTGTCTAACACTTGTTCCTGCAGCTCTTCACACATTGAGGCGTTTTGTTGCAGTTCCTTTTAGTTTCTTGTATTAATCCAGTGAATGCTACAATCACCTTATTGCTCCACACATTACAGACATACAATTATTCACTAAAACTGTTTCCATTGCACTTATCTGCATTTTCCTTTTATAGATGCACCAACTTTTTTCACCTCTGACAAGCTTAAAAAGGTTTTATATTTCAATATTTCAAGTTTTTTTTTTTAATTTTCAGTGTTCCCACGCAAAGTGAAAATGTGGAAAAAAAAGGGCTGGATGGAAACACACCTTATGTGTTTGCGAGAGACTGAGCTGAGCTCAGCCAATCAGTTCACTTCACAACACAAGCCACTGACAACACCTACTTGGTGTCATATTGAACTGGACTGCACTACTGAACCGAGTGCTGCAGTCAGATGCTGTGGCTGAGCTGTAATCAGAGAGCTTGTACAACAACAGATAAACATCGATTCAATTCCATTTTCAATTCAATTTTATATATATAGCCCAATATCACAAATCAAGATTTGCCTCAAATCTGGCCATCGAAATCAGTGAATGTCCCTCCATCGTATTTGCCAATTGGCCCATGGCAGTCCAAAAGGCAAATATTGGCCCAACATCATCAACTGATGGATCAGTGCATCCCTACTATACATGATACCGCTTCACAATCAGGGATATCTGAACTTTTTAAAAAATGTTGTCAAAAATAATATATACATATACAAGTCTATAATGCATAAATTAGAGATTGATTAATCTGCGTCAATAGGATACTTTACAAACGATCAGTATCAGCAGGCGATGGAGAATATTAGGCTTCTGAAGTGGCAACTGAAAAAAACAGCTCCCACCCACATTTTTTGACTGTGTTTGACATTCAGTTCTTACTTAGTTTGATTCAGATTAATTTATTTATTTATGTATTTTCTACTGGCGGGTGATAACAGCTGATTAACCAGCTATACTGGGCTGTGTATTGGCAATATTTTTTGTACTTTACTGCACTAAAATATATTGTGATACATTAGTCAATGTGGCTCTAAAAAAGCTATTACTGTGGTAGCATCATAAAGAAAGTGGATCACCAAGACATGCACATCCACAAAGTAAAAATCTTGCTGGGTGCTGGATAATCAAAAAACTAGTTAACGACACGGGGAAAAAATGCAACAAGGATAGCTCCCATAAAATGGTTTAATTCAGTAAAATTGTTTTGAGCACACTTTGGGTCTAATTTCCCATATGTTTTGTATATATTTATATCCATATATGTTACATATACTATGATTTCCTAATAACATTCTTTCTTGTATATTTTCTAAATGTTGGAAAGATTTTTTTTTGCACAATATGTAAATATTTATTACTTCATGTCTTAGAAATATTTATTTTGGACATAGGATTAATACATTTTCTTTGAGGTGAGGTTTCTTTGAGGAAATTGATCACATGACTTGTAATTAGGGATGGGTACCGAGTACTTGTAGTTTTTGGCACGGTACCTAATTGGGTCAGTACCAGAGTACTGATAAGCTTAAGGAAAAATGGTACCACGTTATGGTGCCCCGCCATAGTCTATATTGTTTCGCCATAGTCTTATAATGAGCCGAAAATATTGTGGTGAGCAGAGTCTCAGTTAACCATGTAGCGAAGATGTAAATGAATTTGGGGACAAATTTGGGATGTACTGCTAAGTTACAATGCACAGCAATGAAAATGAAACCAACCACACAAATGACAGTTTACGTTATCCACACACGCCCAAGCACATCACCACCGGTGTGTCAGATACACAACAAATACACACACCCGAGCCAGACGCTGAACCAGCTGCCTATAAATCCACAAGAACAAAACCAGACCCTGAACCAGCAGCCTTTAAATCCATGACAGCCGCAGCTCCCGACGTTTACTTTTACAGTGAGTTTAGCAGCTAGCAAGAAAACTTGGTAACATTGATAATGTTTGCTTTTTGAACAACATCCCCAGATAAATCTAACATCAGACAATCAGCAGTAAGTTATCAAGCCAACATATGTTCTGTGTGAGTCTGTGTGTTTATTAAAATGACAGAAACTCGTCCGTTCTTACTTCGATGCAGCTCTCAGATCTGGAACTCTCCGTGTGGTGATACATTGATTTTCTCATGGTGTGAAAATAATTAACACTATTTTCAACATTCACAACATTTTCTCACGAGTGAAAGTAACTATAGAACTGATAACTTCATGGAGCAAAAAGACGACATTGACAATATAACATTAAGGGCACTGGTCTTTCATCTAATGTCATGTTTTCAGTTACAGTATTTTTATTATTTTCACTTTATTGCCTTGCCTTGATTTTCTCAAGTTCCGCAAGTATTTAATTTTGGCACGGTATATTTTCCAGTCCTAAAATCATAGTCCTAATTGATCTTGATTCAGCCACTGGTGCATTTGCTAGCAGTAGCCACCATTAGCTACTTCCTATCTTGGCTGAAGTTGATTTAAGATGGATTACAACACTGCTCCCTAGCGATCTGGATTTTAACATGGCACATAATTAACCATCTGCTGCAAATCTTTGTACGTATAATGTAAATTTTTTTTTTTTTTTTTTTAAATTGATACACAAAAATTGTGTATGTATATTATATTGCAAAATGTAATATTGGGATATTTAAGTGTATCGATATTTTCTTACACCCCTAATATATACCTATCATTATTATATCAGCCTAAAAAAAAAAGGCTGACCTCAAACAAGCTGCTGCATCTTTTCAGCACCAGTAACTTTGTGAGCCACCTCAATACATACACATTACAAAACTGAAGAGCTCCCTCTGCAGTGGAGGCTCTAAAGCAAATTATCTTTACATTGTCAGCTTTATCATTATTGTTGTGTTGTGTGTATAAGTGTTTGGTTTTTTTGACCTCTTTAGTAAAAACATTTTAACTTATTAGCATTTTTATGATGTCCTTCGTATTATGATGTATTAGGATTTGGGTCAAGAAATGTCCTCCCCTGCTCTCAATAGATTGTGGCTGCATTATAGAACCCTGCAGCCTGAACCTGACATGACAAACCATCAGACCTCTTAAACAATGTATCAGTGGTTCATAAACCGCACAACTTGGGTTACTGTTAGAGCTGGGAGATACAGCCAAAAATATCATATCACTATAAACCATTTTCATATGAGTTGATATCAATGATCACGATAAATGTCAAATCATTTTTTCTTTCCAATTTAAAGGCTGATCTTTGAAAATGTGAAGAAACCAACAGAAAAAAATTCAGCGGGATGAAGGTGACGGGACAAAAGCAACATTAAAGACAAAACTAACAAAAGATGCAAGGAGATGAAAACTTTGAAAAAAGAAAAGACAAAAACAAGATGTAAAAGACTAAACAAGACATATCAAACAAAGAAGGCACACAAAAACACACCTGTAGTACCTGATTTTTTGATTGAGTCCTTATTTTGTTAATTTTTTTATTTTGATTTAATGTTGTGAAAAGCAGGGTAATCTGGAGTTCAAGATGTAAATGAAATTTGTGGTTTTAAACTCTTCTTTATGGTCAGAACATGACAAATGCTCCGGAAACAGCAGAACATTTCACTAATCATTCGGGTAGAACATTCAAAACTATTCTAATGATAAAATGTTTTTCAACATCAAAATACATGAGTAAAATTAAGTAAAACATTGAAACATTGTGTTTTAGCTGAGAATGCAAACAAAAAAATACCTAAAGACAAAAGAAAATTCTGTATCATTATGTAATATGATATATATATTATGCTCACAATACAAAAAAAATCCTGATAAGGAAAATTATTGTTTTATCGCCCAAACCTCGTTACTGTCACAGTCAGACCTTCTGGATCTGTTCGATACCTGAATAGAAAACATTCACATGAATGTGTGAACAAAGCGGTTGGTTTTTAATCAGTGGATTTCACCGCTCGGGGGAGAAGTCGCAAATTGTCAGCGGAATCACACACTGCTCACACACAGCTGCTGACAGAGCGACCACAGCTGGTTCCTCATTCTGATCAGAACACCTTCTCCCAGTTCACCAGCGACTAAACGAGCCTCGTTAGCTGCCATGGCAACCAGGAGCAGAGGGACACGAGTGAGACCCCGGGGTCCTACTGCACCACGAAACAAAGACAAACTTCAACTAGACATTCTCAAAGCAGGAAAACTATCAGATTCAGTAGGTGTTTTGTTTTTGTTTGTTTTTTTTTTAAATATAAAATCAGTTAACAACATTGTCAGAAGTTCATGACAAAAATTGATTATCGAGATTCGCCTATAACGCTGAAAGAAAATGAGACTACATATTTTGGCCATCTCACCCTGCCCCAACTAGTGGTGATTTCTACATGATTACCTTACTGCTCACCACTGTATAATGAAAAAAGCGAATGTTTCAATATTAAAATTGAAAACAAGATGCCTATCCACTAAACGAGCATTCAAATAGTCGAACATTCAGGTCCAGCCCTATTGAACATAGTACAGCTAATTATGTATTAATTTAAAGTTATTTGACATGACGTTTCTCACATTTATTTCACGATACAGCCAAACGTCTAACTTGTAATTGCTAGTGTTAACCAAATGTAAAGTAACCAGTATAAATTTATTCAGGGTTTCCTTCATATACTTTTTTCACAAAGTGTGCAATCTGCAATGCGGACAATGGAAATTCATGAGAACAGAACCAGACCCTGAACCAGCTCAACAACCGCAGCTCCTGACTTTTACAGTGAGTTTAGCAGCTACCAAACAAACTCGGTAACATTAATAATGTTCGCTTTTTGAATAACATCGTTATTTCTCCAGATAAATCTGACATCAGACAATCAGCAGTAAGTTATCAAGCCAACATGTGTTCTGTGTGAGTCTGTGTGTTTATTACAATGACAGAAACTCGTCCGTTCTTACTTCGATGCAGCTCTCAGTTCTGGAACTCTCTGTGTAGTAACACGTCGATTTTCTCATGGTGTGAAAATAATTAACACTATAGAACTGATAACCTCACAGAGCAAAAAGATGACATTGACAATATAACATTAAGGGCACTGGTCTTTACGTTAATATATCCATGAAACGAAGCAGAGCAGCAAAACAACACACACAGGCAGAAGTGAAAGTTAATCACCATGGTAACGGGGACGCTGTGTGTCCGTTACTATGCCTACAAAATCATAGATATCTCTATAGGCAACATTCACTGGTCTCTCATCTAATGTCATGTTTTCAGTTACAGTATTTTTATTATTTTAACTTTTCTTTTATTTACTCATTAACAGACAATAAATAAGACAGAAGAAAAGAAAGTCATCTTGAGATTGGGCATCATTCATCATATACAAATAACACTGTATGGAGGAAGAGTACAAACAAGAAGAAATTAAACAAAATAAAAATAGATTCAATAATAATGTTAATCATTTAAATAGTAAAGGTACAAGAATCCTAACCAAGATAGTCAAGTAGCTGATGTCCATCTTCTCAAAAAAACAGTCTATATATTTTAGCTGTAACTGTGCAGTCATGTATTCCATCATGTAGACATGCTTTACTTTCTGTAACCATTGAGCAGTCACGGGAGGGCTAGGCTTCATCCAATTAATAGTGCCCACTGTATTTTTAATTCAATTTCTTTTAAATAAAAAGAGTAATGGAAAAAGGTTAAAATAAAATGGTTTCATGTCATGTCTTTATATTTTGATCCAAATTAAGTATCGATAAAATCCTAACGATACCCATCCCTAGCCATCAGTGCATTTGCTAGTGGTAGCCAGCATTAGCTACTTCCTGTCTAGGCTTAGGTTGGTTTAAGATCTATGCTCAAGATAGATTACAACATTGCTCCCTAGCGGTCGGGAGTTTAAACACGGCACACAATTAACTGCTGCAAACCTTTGCATGTAAAATGTTAACTGAAAAAAATCAGTTGCAAATCAATACAATATAGCACAATGTAATAATTGCAATATTTAAGTGTATCGATATTTTCTTACACCCCTAGCTACAACTCAGTATATTAAGATGTATCACGATACTTTAAGCAAGGTGATATATTGGGATTAGGGCTGCAACAGTATGGGATCTTCACTGTATGATAACTGTCTCAGAGAATATCACCGGATACAGTATTACACAAGTATTATGATTATTATTACTAGTTATAATTATCCTTGCAGGAGGGAAACACCAAATGTCAAAAACTCCAGTTCTCTGAATGACCAGTAGGGGCTTGCTCCTAAAGTGACTTAGTCCACATAGACCCCTATGTTAACATGTCCACCAACATGGTACAAAAAACAGTTCTGGTCTCTATAGTTAATTTCGCAGTTCATGACAGCTGTACGGGGAGTGAATTTATATAAAACTCCCCTGTTTAGATTACATTAAGGCTGAAAGTCATGCATAATTAAGGACATGGCTACTTTGATTGACAGGTGGGTGAGTGCAGTGTGTGTTTTGATTGACATCTAGCTCAGCTGCCAGTCTGACTGTTTATTGAATAAAAGTATTTTTCTCCCTGACAGACAGCTCTAATGTAGCTGTGTTTAAGAAGTTACACTAGTAAGGCCATCAGAGGATTCTATAATGAAGTTTACTGGTACTTAATTACAGCACAGTAACTTAGCCACATTAGCTGATGTTAGCATTAATTCATATTGGATTAGAGTCTAAATTGAGGTAGAGCTCATTTGTATCATTTTATTAATGATTTTCATAATAATTATGAATTAATTTGCCGCTCAATCGGCTTCTCCTGAAAGGTTTGTCACAAAGGATGGAAAAAATTATCAAAATAGACAACTGTTACGACGTGTCTGTACCTAATTCACATTCACTTATGTCAGGCACCTGAGCTGAAGATTGTCTGTGTTTTTTATGGGGTCAGATCGAGGTTAGTGTGTTTGTAAATCCAAGGTTACCAAAGAGACTGCCAATGCAGATAGCTGCAGATATCAGATTTAAATGTTCACACATTTTTTGTTAGGTATTAAAGTTAAAAAGAAGATAAATACTTTGATCTGAATGGAAGGATGATGTTCTCAAAGATGGTTGAACATGCTTGATACATTTTTTCCTTTGGTAGCCACTTTCTGTCCTCAAGCACAACCCTACATTCATGTTTTGGAAAGTAATCCCGCACTGTTTTATTTTAATTTCTTTATCAGGGATGATAGTTATGCTACTCTGCCATTTTCCCCGTTGCATATGTTGTCAAGTCTGACAAACAGTTGCAGAGGAAAAGAGATGCACACATATGTCAGATTCTTTTTGTCTTTTTTTTTCCAATATGGGTAACAAGCAGATGCACATGTACAGCCATCAGTTTTTAAATGTATATGTATGTGGAATACTGTGGAATACTAAACCAGTAAACCGCTGCAACACTGCTCTACAGTGGATTTGTATCATCCTTCATTGATAAAAGCAGACACTGGGGCCTGCAAAGTGTTAAAAGGAAGTGCACAGAGCAACCATTTTTAACAAGGGGCAAGGACCTCGGCTCCAAAATGAAGCCAATACTGATTGATGTCTGTCGTGTTGGGCTTTGATTAACAGGTCTGGATTATAGCTTGCTCGCCTGCCAAGTTGGACTTCAGGACTTTGTTTTTGTTTTTTTTTTTAAATAAAGACCTTTTATTTCCTAACAGACAGCTCCACTGTAGTCGCAGTTAGTAGGTTACACTAACAAGACCGTAAAATGACGTTCTTACACAATGTTTGATTAAGTTTATCTATGGTTTTGAGACCAGGAGTTTCCATTTAAGTCATTGCCATATCGGCTACATAGTGGTGATCATACACAGCCCAGAAAGACTAGATAATGTGGTATAAAGCGAACAACCAAGAAATCTGGGTCATAATAGTGGAAATCAGAAGCATCTGTTCCTTTTCAGATGTATTTCATTGACTCTACAAATTACACTGCAATCAAACCAATTAGAGATAGATAACTTGTTACTTACTAAACTGTGGTCGGTTTAAAACGAACATATACAGTGGATATACAAAGTCTACACACCCCTGTTCAAATGCCAGGTTTTTAAGATGTAAAAAAAATGACACCAAGATAAATAATATAACAACTTTTTCCACCTTTAACGTGACCTATAACCTGTACAATGCAATTGAAAAAGAAACTGAAACCTTTAAAAGGGGAAAAATAAACACCCTTAAACTAATACTTTGCAGCACCATTGGCTTTTATTACAGTACTCGTCTTTTGGGGTAGGAGTCTATCAGCGTGGAACATCTTGATGTGGCAATATTTGTCAAGATTTGGAGTGGTTTTGCAAAGAAGAGTGGGCAGATTGCGAGGGCATCTCCTGTGCACAGCCCTCTTCAGATCACCCCACAGATGTTCGATCAGATTCAGGTCTGGAC
>JAPQRN010000021.1:8146349-8156490 GCA_037367275.1 Coranthus polyacanthus
TTTATTTGTAAAAAAGTGCACAAAGTCGTTAGAGGTCAGGTCTGGAGGAATAGATGGTTCTACATAGCTGTGACTTTGTCAGTCTGGCAACAGTGCAGAACAGAAACCTGGGAGTGTTCTTGTTTTCCTCTATTAAGGATGAATAGTATGCGTTTTCTTTGTTAGGCAGGGCTTCTTTATAAGTTATAGGACTCTCTTTCCAGGCTAGGTGAGATTCTGGAGATTCAGAGTATCGCCACATCCTTTCCAGCCTTCACGATATTTGTTTTTGTTGTTTTTGTTGTTTGAGTTGTGAATTATACCATGGAGCTCAGTCACTGCCTTCTTTTTCAGAGGAGCTACAGTGTCTAGTGTTATACATAATGAGGCTGCAGAGCCATTGACACAGTTGTCTAATTGGGATGCTGTAAAGTTAAGGTTTAAATAACTCTCCAACATTGTATTGGCATATGGCATTGAAGTAAATGATAAAGGAACCATTTCTTTAAATTTGGAAATTTCCCCATACTGCGCAGTCCATTAATGTAAATTCAAAAGTTATTAAAAAATGGTTGGACAGCAGAGGGTTATGGGGAAATATTATTAAATGTTCGATATCTATGCCATATGTCAGGACAAGGTCAAGGGTGTAATTAAAATAGTGGGTGGGTTTATGTACATTCTGAGAGAAGCCAGTTAAATTCAATATTGAAGTAAAGGCAGTGTTAAGGTTGTCATTATCAACATCTACATGAATGTTAAAGTCACCCACAATGATGATTTTATCTGTACTCAGCACTAATTCAGATAAGAACTCAGGAAACTCAGTTAAAAATTTGGAGTAGGGGGCGGGTGGACGATACACAATAACAAATAAAACTGTTTTTTCTGATTTCCACTTTGAGTGGGTGAGACTCAGAGTAAGACTTTCCATTATATAATTGCATGATTGTATTGTGATCATGCAGTTCTAGATGACAAAGGACACCATCAAATGTTAATGTTACAGAGCCTGTCCTGTAAAAGTTTGGTGTTTTTATCTATAAATGACCAAAACTCACAGTTCAACCTAATTGTTAATAATTAAAACACTCATTTAATTCTTAAATTATGTTTTTTTTTCTTTTCCCCCCAATTAACTATTTGGATCTACTATGAATTTGTAGTCTTACATATTCTCAGTTTAGCCAGTATATTATTTTTGTATTTTGGACTTAGATGTGTTTAGAGAATGGGATGGTGACATCATGCTGCAAGGCACTATGGGACTTGGGGTCACAGTGGCTTCGGTAGAGATCAGTGAATGAAGACAGATGTTGCAGTGTTGTGGATATTAATATTATTTTCCAACTTAAAAATTCAGTGGAATGGTGAAAGCTTGCTGTGTTATCAACTACCATATCCGTCATCACGACCAGCATGTAAAACGCATCACAAATGGAGTGAAAAGTTTCAGTTTTCCAGGTTGGAAGTAACTCAGGTCAGCAAGTTAATGGAGACATCGTATGACATGAGTAAACGATGTAAGACGAGAAAGCATCACCTTCAGCAACATTTCCCAACACGTGTTTTTGTGTTCACTGCATTTTCACACTGGTAACTTGTAATCGAAACGTCTACCTGTTGTGTACATACCGTTAGCTACGTTGTTTAGCGCTGTTTTGTTGCTAAGCAGCTAACTTAGCAAAAGTGTCTGGCTAACATAACCGTGCCGTACTTTGAACCCTTTTTAGCTAAAAATGCATTAAATTTTCACTTTACTTACAGATAAAAATGATCATATAATGTTTTCAGTTGATTGGATAGTATGATAGGAAAGTGTAGCTCGTTATCTTTCTGTCGATATATTATATGACCCATTTACTACTCATTTGCCCTTACCACTGCCAGTAAAATAGTCCTATCGCTGATGTCTTTAGCCGAGCGATACTAGGGTCCTAATCCAGACACCAACGCCTCTGCAGTGCGCAGCTGCCTTTGCACCACTTTTAGCTTGTTTTTAGCTCAATTTTAATTCAGTAAAGTTAACCGGATATACCGCAAACACATCTGGTTCAGTTTTTTGGTTTTTCAAATTAAGATTGCATGCTTTAGTTAGAGATTTCTGCAGTAAAAGTTTGTTAATTTCGTTTTTGCTGGGTATATCACCCCTCCTGGATGATTTATTAAGCCATCATCTCCTTAAAAACACTTCAAAATCAACTTAACAGCTGATATACTTAGCAATTGTAAGTGTGCTAGCCATTACACAGTGAAGAGAGAAATCTGGTGCAGAGATTTCACTGATTGTAAAACTGATTGTTAAAGACAGTTGTAGAATTGTTTAAATTCCAAGACAAATGACTCGCCAATAGATTTGAAATCAGATTTTTTAAAATAAAAACAACACAAAGAACGTATTAATTTATGATAAATAAATACATTTAATAAATAAATAAAAATACTACAACAACTAAAAATCCAAACACCATAAACATAAAAATTCTTCATCCAGCTCCTCCTCCCAGCTGACGCAGACCGTGTGGAACCCTTTGTGACAGTTGTCACATTGGACCCACGACACCAACCCCTCAGAACTCTCCGAGGGGTCAGGCTTTGGTTGCCTGCACCGGCCACACCACCAGACATCCGGCTCTGGTTTTCTTCTTTCAGTGGTGTGACCTGCTCACACAAAGACACAGAAAGAATACATGCGGGAACATTTTTATCAACCCTGGGTTTGCAAGTGAAAACTGTTTGCATTAAATTAATTACCGGTGGATGTCGTGGGCCCAGTGGACGAGGAGGAAGAGCTGCTGGACAAAGGACTGGAGGCTGTTAGATGTGCCAGTGGGGCCGGGGGCTGCGGGAGGCAGAAGAGGGGGCCAAGCAGACTGAGGGACCAGCGATGGAATGGCCGGAGCTGGCGGCTGGAGTTGCCCCGAGGGGTGCTCTTCTTCTGCGGCTGGGGTGGGAGCCGCTAGGGGGGGCAGAGAAGGTGGTTGTCGGGCTGCAGTCTTCGTCCCACTGCTGCCGGTCTCTTCTGGCCAGAGCTTGAGTCTCCAGTCTTGCCGCCCGGTCCTCTGCCTCCTCGATGACATCCGATATCTCCTGAGCTGTCAGGACCCTTGGTGATGTTCCTCCTGACTCTGCTGATGTTGCGGGTGTAGGTGACCTGAGCCAGGAGTTGCTGCTTTAATCTGGCCTGATGCTACCAGAGGATAGGTGACATGAGGGTTTGGAGAGGAGGAGGAGGAGAAGACGGAGGAGCAGGTGAACTCAGGGGGCTGGGAGCAGGGGTAGGATGGGTCAAAGAGGTCGGGGCAGGGTGGGGGGTGGGCAGCATCAGGCCTGGCCTGGGAAGATGCCAGTGGGGTTGGCGGAGGTGGAGAGGAGGTCCCATGCTGCGGCCCGGGCGGCATGACCCTAGACCAGTCAACGCCATTGGCTCCAGAGGGTAGAGGCCACACCTCCTGAACCCAGCCACCACAACTCTCCGATCCTTTAGCCTCTGGTATGAGTCTCTGAGGACCCTTGCAAACTCTTGTCGCAGTTGTAGATCTGCCGGGGTTTCTCCTTCAACCCGTGCTCCTCCAGGGTGGCAGTGAGGAGCTGGAAGTAGTCTTTGATGGGCCCCCTCTTTGCACAGGATGCCCTCCCGCGGGCAATGATGTCTGGGGTCCGAGTGGTGAGCCGGTGATAGTGGCGAAAATTCATCCACCATGTCTGGCCAAGCACCACCCTTGGTGACTCTGGGTGGCGCAGGTTGTAGATGGCCAGAGTGTGGACCAGGACCTGAGGCTTTGTCAGTGGAAACCCATGACTGGCAGAGTACAAACAGTACTCTACCAGGGAATTCTCATCTTCAGGAGTGAGAAGTTGCCTCTGACCTAGCTGACAGTCAGAGGCCACCGTTCCACTGACTTGGTCACTCAGGCTGGACTTCAGAACCCCAAACTGATTGGCTGCCTGCCTTAAGGAGAGCCTGCCTGCTTCCATCTCCTGCAGGGCCAGAGCCATGGCCTCTGGGATACAGCGCCGTGTCTTTCTCTCCCTCCCCTTGAGGTGACGCATGTTCGGCATCTGTAAATTCACACAAATAAAAACGAAAGAAGGCATTTCAATAAGGCATATATATTTACCTTAAATCAAATTTTCATTACAATATGTATATCCACTCCATATTTTGACATCTGGATCTCACTGTGAAGAAAAAAAAATTTCACACACAAACACACCTGCCTTCTTTTCAAAATGCTTACAATCTAGAAATATACAATATTCGACTTTTGCAAACATGCTCATACTCTCTCTTTTTCTTTCACACAGATACACCACCCTACCTTTTCCCTCTTATTTTCTTTCCCTTCCTTCCTTCCTTCCTTCCTTCCTTCCTTCCTTCCTTCCTTCCTTCCTTCCTTCCTTCTTCCCTTCTCCTTTCTATCTTTCTCTCTCTCTCTCACTGTTACTCTGTCTGTATTATTGAGTCAGGAACATAAAACACATTCAAAAACTTAAAGTTGATTACCTAAGGCATCCAATATATAATATCTAAGGTTTACTTGCATGTTACATTTTTTTGATAACAGGTTTCTACTGGCTCTACAGAGGCATTCACAAAAACACACACTATCTCTCTGTCCATATCTCTCTCTCTCCCACAGACACACACAAGTGTTATTTTACTTCAGGTGTATTATAATGCTTCATTTGAACATGATTAAAACATAAAAACATTGCCTTTTAGTAAAATATTTAATGTTAAGTCCCCATTATGTCCCCATTTGTGTACAGCCTCCTGTATGTGTTCAGTAATGGCAGAAAAAACAACTCTGAGACGTGATTTTTTTGGTAAGGTCTTCCCACCACGGACACTTTTTTGGGGAAAAAAATGGTGTGATAGATGACTATGTCATGCACTGTGCTCTATTTTCATTGGCTAGATAATTCACTGTCTAGGCAGCAACAAAATACACTAGTATGAGTACAGGGTTTAAGAGGAGAGTGAAAATACCGGTACAGATTTAAGAGGCAGAAAGTGTTGCCCAAGCGTGATATGAGCATTATGACTAGCTTCCCGTTGTCAAAATCTCTTTCTTATCAACTTTAAAAAGACTTTACTTGGTGAATTTAGTTCTTTTGAATATCTTAGTTTTATTTTAAAGGGTGTTCCCAAAATTGTTCTTAATCATATACAGACCTCCAAGATACTGTGCAAATTTTATTGATGAATTTACTGAATGACTGTCCTTTATCTCCACTGATTTTAACTATTTTATTTTAACTGGGGATTTTAACATTCACATGGATAATAAGATGGATGGTAAAGTCAAAGAACTTTCTTCTGTATTGGACACTTTTGGTCTCTTGCAACATGTATAACAGCCTACACACACTCGAGTCCATATTTTGGACCTGGTTATTTCTAAAGGTGTTGATATTTCCTCTGTTGTAGTTACTGACTTGGCCTTGTCTGACCATTTCTGTGTCTTGTTTGGTTTACTGATCACTCAGAATGTTCAAACAACTTCCTTCTCTGTTAAGAAAAGGTACATTAATGAGAGAACAAGTGCTCAGTTTATGGAGGCCATAGCTACATCACCAACAATGAGTCAGAGTCAGTTGATGGACTCAACTCAATTTATCTGACATGATTGATGATGAACAATTCTCGCACTCTCTTTGCTATAGTTGATATACTCACAAACCCCCTAAACAGATAAGTCCAGAACTTCTCTGCACAGAGAAATGCAATGAATTTTCCAACTTCTTCAGTGAAAAAATCAAAACCATTAGACTAAACATTAACACCACACACTCAAACAAGGAAACTAATCTGTGTCCAAAACCTAGAAATAACTTGATGTCACAATTTAATATGATTGATTTAAAAATCCTAGAAGAAACAGTTTCACATTTGAAATCAATAACATGCACTCTAGACATAATACCATCTGACTTTTTAAAAATCATTTTTCTACAAATCATAAATGGCTCACTCATATCAGGCATTTTCCCAGAATCACTAAAGGTAGCTGCCTTAAAGCCACTCTTATAAAAGAGAACTCTAGATGCCTCTATAATGAACAACTATAGACCTGCGTCAAACCTCTTTTATATCCAAGATTATTGAGATTTGGATTTTGTATTTAATCAGCTCAACAAGTTTTTGAATGAAAGCAGTACTCCTGATAAATTTCAATTCCAAATTTTACAAAATTTTAACATTGATTATCACAGTTATGCAGATAACACACAACTATATGTATCTCTGTCACCAGATGACGGCAGCCCACTGTGTCTGGAGCAAATAAACAACTGGATGAGCCACAATTTTCTTCAATTAAATAAAGACAAAACTGAAATTATTCTGTTTGGCAACAAAGAGAAGAGGGTCAGCATTAGTGAACACCTTGAGTCTCAGACTCTAAAAACCACAGACTAAGTTCATAACCTTGGTGTGTTAATAGACTCAGATCTGACCTTTGACTGGCACATTAAGCTGAGAGCAAGACAGCATTTTACCATGTTAAAAATTTACAGAATTAAAAGTTTTGTGTCCCAAAAAGACCAGGAGAAGCTCATCCATGCCTTTATCTCCAGTAGACTTGATTACTGTCTTCTGACTGGACTCCCCAAAAAGAGTGTTAAACAACTGCAAATCCTTTTTAGTCATTTATTCTTTTAATTTTTGTAATTTTTAATTACATTTTTTTTGGATTTTGTGTTTTTTGACCTTTTGATCTTTTGTTGTTTTAGGCTTTTATTTTCGTTGTTTTGTCGTTTTGTTCCCTGTGTGTGTGCGTGCGTGCGTGAGAAGTGCATTGAGTTGCATTTGTGTATGAAGTGCGCTATATAAATAAACTTGCCTTGCCTTGCCTTTAGGCATTTAAAACTCTACATAAAAACACTAAATTTGGCATGTAGACTGGTTAATATGTGTAGATTACTCTCAATTACCGTTCGGTGGCGATCGCTTTTCTGAAAGCCTGGGAAAAGACCAGAAATTGCGCAAACCGGACATGTCTGAAGTAGGACCCTAGTATCCAATGCACGACACAGCTCTGCTACATAGCTACATTGCTAATCAAATAAATACCATTTGTTTTTCCAGGAAAACCACCATATGAATTGTTAGAATGTCATCCTGACTGCATTAGCAGTGTGCAGCGTGAGCTTTCGAACATTTAATGTTGTAATGCAGTGTGCACAGTTATTATACAGAGTATTCAGTTCAAGGTTTATGGTTTCAAAACAGATACAGTGTTGTATCTTTCACTGTGTGTTGCTTTGACTTCTGTGCCAGACATTTAATGAGCTATCCAGTCAACACCTTAGTCAATGGAAGATGGAAGACTGGAGACTAAACTGATGATAGACTGAATATTCTGTGTTGTGTTTGATAAAAATGTTTTCTGTTTTATTTATATTTTGCTTTCTTTTCTTTTCTTGAGCTGCACCTAAGGCTTCTTAAAGTCCTAGAAGCCATAGGTCATAATTTGTGGTTATTAATATTATGGATCAGATTATTTTGTGTGAACAAAGCAGGATTCCACCCTCAATCAAATCAAAACCCACTGGAGAAGTTTGAAGGCAGAGGATTATAAAGCTAAAAGTCAAAACGGATCTATTTGTAACAGATCAGACTCTTCACAGTAGGTGGAACCACTTTGCTCATGTCATGTCTTTTCTATTGGGATTATATTTTTGGGGCATGTAAACACATCTCTTCATTTTATTTAGCGTTCATGTAAACTGTTGAGTTGGAAGCTCTAATTAAAATGATTTCAATCAGGTTGACTAAAATGCCCTCCATGGAACTGTAGCTACAGAAGTGAGAAATAATATTGTATCTTGTTGCAGTCAGAGGCTAGAGACAAGAAGAAGAAAGAACGGCGCATGGGGAAGAAGCGCAAAGCTGCTCTGCTCGTGAGTAAGTCGTGCTACAAGTCTGCCTTCAAGATGCTGTGGTCTGCCAAAGGAGCCAGGAAGCCCATGATGGACTTTCTGAGCAAACAGCTGAAAGAGGAGGTGAGACCAGAAGCTCTGCCTGTGCTGCTGTTTGTTATTGTGCCATCATTTGTTGACAAGTATGTCGTATATTTGTGCAGATGAAGGCCCTGTCGCGGCAGGCTGACAGTCCCTTCCATCAGAAGGTGACCAGCAGGAGGCCGCTGACCTCGTTTCCATGGAGACGCTGTCTGAACTGGGCTCAGGACCGAGCTCCACTCGTCACACATTGCCTCCGCTCACTATTCCCAGACATGAACGCCCTCGCCAAGAGTAGCCAGTAAGTCCGTGTTTCAGTGGAGATCCTCCTCTGAAGGTCTCAGAAGCAGGCCTGGGTAACATTGATATTTTAATGCATAGGTTGGGTATCATTTGAAATGTAGACATTCCACTTCTGATTACAAAATGGTTACAGGCTTTTTTTCTTTTAAAAGGGTTATATATATATATATATATTGATCAACAGCATGGGGAAGTTGTGTACCAGAACGAATCCACAGCTGCCACAACTACCATCGAATTAATACTTTGTCTCCACAGACTGTAACACTCACTGAATAAAGTGTGAAACTAATTGTTAACACACATCTGTATTATGTATCATCAAGTTTTCTCCTTCAAACATAAACTCAGACAGCCAGTTAAAATAACAATATAATAAAAAATATAATCTTTACGCAGGTTACTGCATCCGCTGATAGTTTACATTATAGCTCTGTTAGCTTAGCTCTGTTTTAGACAGAAAACAGCCACAGTAAAACCACTAATCACCTCAGTGCAGCTATTGACAACACAAATCATACAGAAAACTGACTGTTTTGCCACTTAAAAGGCATTTTCGTCTTTGGTCTGGAGCACACAGCGTCCATTTCTTCCCAAAAAAGACCTGGATACTGATTGGTCTGAACACAATCCATGTTTCCACTGAGTGATGGTCCATCCCAGATGCCTCTGAGTACAGAGAAGTCCACGATGCTTCTGGACACAGTTCACATATGGCTTCCTTTTGACTAAGTAACGTTTGAACTGGTATTTGTGGATGTATTGTTGAGCTTGACAAAGGTTTGTCACAGTAATCCGTAATGTGGTTCTATCGGTTCTTAGGGTTGCAAAATTCTGGGAATTTTCAAAGTTGGAAACTTTCCATGGGAATTAACGGGAATTCATGCAAATTAACAGGAATTTATGGGAATAAAAGACATTTACAAAATTGAAGGTTGGCCCTCAACAGGGAACTAGCATAGCATAATCTTGGCTAAAACAACCAGATTTAATGAAAGTACACTCCTAAATCACATGCACACAGCACTGCTATTGAGGCCACATCCCCTGCATGCACTGTGCACGCCTCCATCACATTAGAATTAAAACTAAAGTTCTACTCAAATCTGTTGAAATGTCATGTTTTTTAATTGTATTATTTTACATGGATGTTTGCTTATGACAAAACAAAAATATTTACATTTATGTTTGTATATGATACAGTTTGTTTAAATTACCCCCAATTTCCAGTTAATTCCCAATAATTCCCATAAAAAGTTTCCAATTTGGAATATTTCCAAAATTTCCCATCTTAACTTCCCATGGAAGTTTAAGTTTTATGGAAATTTATCGGAAATTTCCCGCCCCTTTGCAACCCTATTGGCTCTAGCTGAACAGTGTTTCTTGATCCTGATCCATGTGGTTCTATCGGCTCTAGATGAACGATTGGTCTTGATCCTGATCCATATGGTTCTGTCAGGTCTAGATGAACAACGGTTCTTGATGTGGTGTCGTCTGAGGAATCGGAGATCAAGTTTTTAGCTTGTTTTATTTTGTCTCTGAATCGACCCAAGTTACATAAATGCTGTCAATATATCATGTAGGTCTGTCTCTTCTCCTTCAAAATAAGTGTAACTCTACAGCTCTACAAACTACAGATCAATGTTGTTTTTGTACTTTCACTCACTTCTTAAGTAACAACCAAACTCAATTTAGCAATTATTTAAATAAACATGACAGAGGAACAGTGTAAATGTGCAGGTTGGATGTAAACATGCACATTTACTGTACATGAAATCATGCTGAATGTAGTTTTTTTTTTTTTTTAAATAACAAGTAATTTAATAATTACTTGTTAGTAATTTAATAATTACTTGTTATTTTTTAAAATAATTTTTATTTTATTACATTT
>JAPQRN010000021.1:8166663-8194160 GCA_037367275.1 Coranthus polyacanthus
GTAGTTTTGTGCTTTTTCCTCTCTGTCCTCTCTCTTCCTACTCTGTCCTACAGGTATCTCTGGATCTGGAGGTGTGCATTCCTGATGTGTGGTTCTCGACTCCATCCTGTCCTGTGTTTCCTCCAGTGTCTATATCGTCCTGTCTATGTTAATGTTGTGTCATGCCGAGCGTTTTCACTGTCTACCTGTACTCTACTCTCTACTTGTATGTACCGCTGTTTCCCATTGTCTGTACACACAACACCTATTGTCTGTCTGTCCTGGAAGAGGGATCCCTCCTCTGTGGCTCTTCCTGAGGTTTCTACCATTTTCCCAGATGGGTTTTTTGGCCAGTATTTCCTCACTCAAACCGAGGGTCTAAGGACAGAGGGTGTTTTACCTTGTACGGACTGTAAAGCCCTTTGAGGGAAATCTTGATTTGTGATATTGGGCTATATAAATAAAATTGAATTAAACTGAATTAAAAATCATATGGATGTGCAGAAAGTTTTGAAGATGAGTAAACTCTGCGCTTAGAACCTGACTTTCAGGAATACAATAAAACGTGTTAGCTGAGGACTGTGTGCCTTTATTTTGAAGGTTCCGGTCCGCCTTGCTAAATTCGGGGCAATTGATGGTGCGCCTCTAAGTGATATCACAAAGCCGGGGAAGTTCAAAACACAACCGAGACGGAACTGAGAGAATAAATTCTCTATAAACTGTGTAGAAATAGAGTAAGTGGACTTTTAGTCTCTGGCTCTTTTTAAAGGACCTGCGCTAAAACGTCGCCGATATCGCGTCTCTTAGTAAACTTTGTTTGTAGTTTCTTTGTATACCTCCTAAGAGACGTTATGGTACGCTCCCACCCTCCGGCTCCGCCCCTCCACCACTTCTGACCAATTAGAGAAAAACAGCGTGGCTGCAGTTACATCAGTTGCATATAATTAAAGTGATTATAATAATAATGACGTTGTTTTGTAATTGTTCAGTTTTTTCTTCTTTTTATATTTATTTTGTTATTGTATTATTCTTATTATTTTCTATCCCTTGGCATATGTTATTCTTTGTTGTATACTTGCTGTACGTGACTTTCTCTAAGGGGTTCAAAAATGATGGAAGCATTCACAAATAAAAGCAAACCCCCAAAAACAATTAAAAACGTCATAGGAGTAAATTATTGTTGACCTGTATTACACTGAAAACAGTAGAACAGAACATGATTTGACTTCATAAAATTAGTTTTTCCAATTTCAATTTCAATGTTGATTCTTACAACATATTCCAAAAATATTGGGACAGTAAAAAGCTGCTGTGAAAAAGGTCTATTAAAAAGATGCTTTGGCAGCTGCTTTTTGCTGTACCTCACCTATTGTTGAATAAGGTGAATGTTACTATGGTAACAGTCCACCTGTCATGTAATACCTTTAAATTTAATGGAAATCAGAGGAGAGAGCAATAATCTGACACAAAAGTGGGATTTAATGGCATCAACCTTTGTTTAGACTTAAAGAGCACTGAGCTCTTTAAGTCTGAATAATAATAATAAGTCTAATAATAATAATTTAATAATAGTTAAATTATTATTATTAAATTATATTGCAATGTTAATATTTAATTACATTTATAAACCATGTCCCGCAGGCTAAAATGTTCCCAAACCAGTTATTTCACTTATGCAGCTCATACAAACTGAGGTCATATTTACGTATTAAATAATAGCATGACTTTATCTTATTTTGAAATACCTGCCTTCAAATTTTACATTTACTTTAATTACATCTTATTTTGAAATAACCAGCTTTACATTTTACAGTTCTTAATTTGAAATACATATCTTTATGACATCAATATCTCCTAACTGTAGACATTTTTCTTAAAGTCTTATCTTTTTTATGACAACAGATTCATCCTTATCTGATGATTTTCTCTCCTTTTCCTGAGATGCACATCTGGCAGGTTTCGTAATAATCAAGTCATTAACCTGAGAAATCATCCTAAAATCATTGGGTCACTGGTGAAGTAATAAATTACTTTACAAAAGGCAAGTAAGGTCAAAGTCTTTACTGTTTTTCCAAGAATCATCCAACACTGAATATTAGTAGCAGGATTTTTGCTGTACTTTACTGTACTTAAAGTGTTCAAATAAAATAGCAGTGTTAAAATTAATTATAATATATATGATAAAAATTAGTAGCACTCTTTTTGTGTGTTCTGCTCATTAACTCTGCTTCATCAAAGTCCCATAACATTTGCAGTCTTTGCTGATGAGGTCAGAGGTCAGGGGTCAGGAGTCAGGGGTTCCAGCGCAGGTCACAGACCAGAGCGATATGGTCTGAGGGGTGAGCTACGCTGGGCAGTGCCTCGTAGGTGGTGACCTCCTGATGGGAGGGCAGAGGGATCACCTGCTCCACCTGTACAGAAACACATTAGTAAAGTAACTAGGGATGCACCACTTGTGAGATTCTGAGCCCAAACCCATTTTTAACACAATAATTTGGACGATGCCAACACCAATGTTATTTTATGTTTATTTTTGTTATTTATCCCCCTTTTATGCCAGGGAAACAAAGGACTCTTTATAAATATATTTAAAAAATAGCCTAGACTACACAAAGAACAATTTTTCAAGCGAAAATGTCAAAACTTTGCAGGTTGCACCTTTGTAAATACGAACATTTGACGCTTGTCATGGTCACTTCAGATAATAAACTTTGGGTTTTGCACTGCTGGTAAAATTAAACGCAGTCTGAATATTTATTACTCACTTACTACTGAATATTTATATTTTCAGCTATTTTCTTCCATTTAATGATCAAAATAATGAACAGAAGAGGCTGAATTTTAGCTCCTCTAACTGGAGATGCAGTAACAGTAATACAAGTATGAGCAGCAGTATTGGAAGTAGCCTTTTTTTTGCACCTGTATGCTGTCAGGCTGGATAAAAATGTAGTCCAGGCAGCCGTGGAAACCTCCCACATAGTTGGTGTAGGCGGGCTGGCTGCAGGCGCTCTGCAGCGGGGGGAAGACGGACACCAACTCCATGCTGCAGGACTCCTCGGGCCCCGAGCTGCTCCAGTCTGAGTGTTGCTGAGGGACGAGAGTCTGACTCAGCAGCTGGAACACACCTGAAACAGATGCAGGAGGAGGTGTTCATTCAGGACTGAGCAGTTAACTTTTTATTAGAAATTGGATAACTGTTGAACTAAACATCTAAGTCAGTGTCATAAAGTAGTAATAAAGTAAGAAGTAATTAATCAATAAATATGGAACATAAAAAAAAAAATCTAGTTGGCAACAATTTTCATCAGGTGTATCAATGAATCCGTCTATCTCTAATAGGAAGGTGAGTGAACTTTGTGAGCTTTACCTAAAATTAGCTCAGTTTGACAGTATTTATAGTGGAACTTGATATAGATGAGCAAGTGTGGTGTCTTTGGTGTTGAATAGGTGTTCAGTTATTTTTCACCATTTCATTTCACAACAAAAACCTTTCTTCATCTTGTCTTTGTTTACTGCCTCTCAGGCTGAAGTGATGGCAGCAACTGGATCTGAAGACTTAAGACTAAAATCTGTACAAAGCTCACCAGTATGTGGTTTGATCTGAGACTGTACACAGACTGGAACAGACTCAGTCCAACTGGTCTGATCAGTCCTCAGATCACATGAGTCTGTGTGTTAATCAGGATCCATTGATGTGCTTTTAACATAATTAGTTTTAGCATCCAGGAATTTTTTGAAGCATTCTTTATCATTGCGAGATAGGGCCATTTTCAGCATATATGTATATAACTCCACAATAAATGCTCAGATTGCTTGGCAAAACAAAAAAACACAGGATACATTCGCTATAGGTTCTCTAATATACATCAAAGTTTGATCTGGATCCTGGCAAAATTCTGGATGCTATGATCCAGAACAGGAAAAATTACGGTGCCTGTGGATTTTCAGGCACTCTAAGGCAACGAATGAAGATAAAGACATGCAACTAGTACCAAAGTGTAGCTGAGAGTCTGTTGAATCAGTAGAGTGTGAACAGATTTGTTGTGTCTTCAATAGTTATGGAGCTACATCAAGAAAATCACCATTAGGGAAATATAGGTTTTTATTCAAATAACTATTAAACTAAACATGATACCAAGATTATTCCAAAGGTAAAAGGAATGTTTTATGATCAATAAATCCAATAAAGTAGATAACATGAATGTTGGAGTATTAGTTTTAGGTGTAAGTCACAATATGTGGGGAAATGAGCTGCTTGGCCGAGGTCTGCGCTCTCCCAGTGCTTTTCTAGTTTGTTTTGATTTGTATCAGTTTGATGATTCATTTACTGATCACTTTGTTACCAGGCTTTTCCTGATTGGCTGACTTCGATTATTTTGAAAATCATTCACATAACTGAACACTGTCACCCATCTCTGTTTCACTCTGAAATATGTCACATGGCTGCAGAGTAAGATGCAGTTTTATTGTGAAAACAACACCTGACATGTCCTGTTTAGTGAGCCTCTCGACAGGTGTGGATGTACCTGAGCTTGGAGTGGAATTGAAATCACCACAAAAGACGAGAGGGGCTCCAGGTGCAACCTTGCTAATCACATGGCTCAGGTGCTTCAGAGCCACACCCATCTGGACCAAGCGAATGTTTCCACCTTAAGAGGAAATGACAGAGTAAGTAAACAGCTCAGATTAGCTCTGCTCTCACAGCAGGTGTGTTGGCTGTTTACCTTTAGGGTGCCAGTACAGGTGAGTGTTGGCCACACACAACTTCCTGTCCGGTTTATTCACGTCCTCTAGAATGCTGACCTGCAGAGGAAGAGCATCAGCTGATTCATCTTACACTGAATAAACAATGCGGAGAGAAACTTGTCACAAATGTGTATTAAATGATCTACAACAGAAATATAAGATTTACAGATGTGCACAATCATTTGTGTGTAATTTGCATAGTGCGCAGAAGTAGTTTTATTTTTATTTTGAGAGTTCTTCCAGGTATTATGAGTGTCCTGTCCTCACTGATCACTTTTAAGTCTGCCACTGAGATATACTCAGTTACACTCACATTTACAATTGCTGCAACCTCTGCCATTAAGGTTACTAAGACTTCACGAGAAAGCTTGCTACGTCCTAGGTCTAGGAGCACTGACTCCAAAATCTGTAGAGTAACCGCAATCATTCGTTTCCACAGTCCACCCATGTGGGAAGCACAGGCCAGCTGAACTCCTAGGTGCATCTCTGATCAAGGAGATAGTCCTTCAGACTTTCATCTTTTGTGGTGACTTCAACTCCACTCCAAGCTGAGGTACATCCACACCTGTCGAGAGGCTCACTAAACAGGACATGTCAGGGGTTGTTTTCACAATAAAACTGCATCTTACTCTGCAGACATGTGAAATATTTCAGAATGAAACAGAGATGGGTGACAGTGTTCAGTTATGTGACTGATTTTCAAAATAATCGAAGTCAGCCAATCAGGAACAGCCCGATAATAAAGTGATCAGTAAATGAATCATCAAACTGATACAAATCAAAACAAACTAGAAAAGCACTGGGAGAGCACAGACTGGAATAATCTTGGTATCATGTTTAGTTTAATAGTTATTTGAATAAAAACCTATATTTCCCTAATGGTGGTTTTCTTGTAGATGTAGCTCCATAACTATTGAAGATACAACAAATCTGTTCACACTCTACTGATTCAACAGTCTCTCAGCTACACTTTGGTACTAGTTGCATGTCTTTATCTTCATTCGTTCCCTTAGAGTGCCTGAAAATCCACAAGCACCATCAATTTTCCTGTTCTGGATCATAGCATCCAGAATTTTGACAGGATTCAGATCAAACTTTGATATATTAGAGAATCTATAGCGAATGTATCCTGTATTTTTTTGTTTTGCCAAGCAATCTGAGCATTTATTGTGGAGTTATATACAAACATGCTGAAAATGGCCCTATCTCGCAATGATAAAGAATGCTTAAAAAAATTCCTGTATGCAGATGGTAATCCAGAACTTTTAGAATTTTAGCATCTCTTCTTTGTCCAATTATCAACATTACCTGAAAATTACATGAAAATCCACTCATAACTTTTCGAGTTATCTTGATAACAAACAAACAAACACTGGCAAAAACATAACCTCCCTGGCGGAGGTTGATAAAATTGGAGGAACTCAACGATTCCATTACCTCTATGTGGTTTGCTCTAGTTGTTGATGGCTCTACATGCATGTGAACAAAACTGCCTGTGTCTTGTTGTTGACTTGGCCACCTAGTGTGTCGATGTCACAATCTCCCAAGGGCCGAAGACATCTAGGCCAACATAAAAGAAAGGGTCCACTTTCAGCCTTTCTGCAGGTAATTTTGACATGAGCTGCTACTCAGACCAACCACACAGCTTCTTACAGCTGACAGACTTACATATCATATATACATATGTATATACATAGGTTATATACACAGTTTATAAGATGCTTTCCTCTAATCAACCATATGCCACCTTGGCACCTTCAGTTAGATGTCTCCCGTGGTGTCTTATTTTCTGTTGATGATAGTGCACAAGCAATGTTACTACGTGATGTTTGCTGGGGATAATGAAAGGGTTAACTTCATTCACATCCAGCTGAGACTGACAGATGTGTCCGCCTACCCTCAGGAGACCGCAATTGACCGCCATTGCTTTCCCAAATGATGAGTAAAACGTTAAAATGTCTTTAATCAGCTTATGATCTGAGATCTGTTCAGCCATATTCATTACATTAGGATGAATCTCAACATCCTTGTCTGGGTTGACATGGTCATAATGTTCATCATGACTGAGTGTTGTACTTCCAGGACCTGTGAGAAAGCTTGGTCTGGTAAGCCAAGATGTGTTGAAAAGCTAGGCTGGTGCAAAGGGCTTTGAGCCACAGTCTGGGTGAGTTCTGTGGGTATACATCTTTGCTGAGGCTGTGATGACTGCCGGATTCACTGGACTCTATTACTCACGAAAATGTAAAACCACTGTTTCTTGTTGTGTACGTTAGCCTAACACCACCTAGCTGTCTGTGAACACAATTTCACACAACTCTATAATAGGAACAGTGAGCTTTGGTTAGGGAGAAAACTTTGCTTTCCCCAGCGTTTATGAGTAAATTCAGCTATGTAATGGCTGAGATTGTGTTCACATTGCATGTTAGAAAACACAAACCTCTGTGTGTGTGGCTTCTAAGACAGGAAAAAAGCTGTAGGCTAGGTTTTTCCAACCATTATAAGGCTTGGGTGCTGCACCCAAAACATTCTGGGCAGCACCCAACCCAAATTAATGTAAAATCAATGTGGAAAGCATCAAAACTAACTAAATCACTTTTGCCAGATATAATAGTTGGAGATGGTCTAGCATTTCTGAATTTACACATATATGATAATCATGGTTGACTGGGGCCTCTCTGTGTGGAGTTTGCATGTTCTCCCCATGTCTGCGTGGGTTCTCTCCGGGTACTCCAGCTTCCTCCCACAGTCCAAAAACATGCACCTTAACAGGTTAAATAGGTTGATTGGTCGCTCTAAATTGCCCATAGGTGTGAATGTGAGAGTGAATGGTTGTTCGTCCTACATGTCGGCCCTGCGATGAACTGGCGACCTGTCCAGGGTGTACCCCTCCTTCGTCCAATGTCAGCTGGGATCGGCTCCAGCCCCCCCGCGACCCTCCAGAGGAGGATTAAGTGGTTACGGATGATGAATGACATGACATGACTGATAATCATGGTAATAATAATTATTGAAAAGGTTTTCTTATAAGAGGACCCCCAAACCCACCAGCCATGTGCTTAAGTCTTCCACAGACTTAGGTAAAAGGTAATAATCTGAAAATCTTTTTCGTGACTTTTTTTTGTGAAATAACATCAAATTTTCTTGGGATGCAGGACCCCCAAACCACAATCACAGCACCTCCAGAATCGTAGGGATGTACGTGAGATGTACAGTTCTTCAAGTACTGAGAGGGACTGCCATCTGATCCATTTTTCAAAGTTCTTTTCCATTCTTAGTTTGCCATTAGCAAGTGAGAGAGAGAGAGGGAGACAGAGACAGACTGAGAGACAGACACGAGAGAGGCTGCCTTTTAATTTGTAGTTGGTTTAAAATGTATAGTTTGGACCACTGTCTTCCAGAATGCAAAATAAAGTCTTGAGCAAATTGGTTTTAGTCATGTTATCTCCATGAAGTCACTGTGATTGCTGGGGATGGTATGTTGTATGTTGTATGTATGTTTAGCCACCTTGGTGGAAGTCTGCACTCTCTTCAGGTTGAGATGTGTGAATTTGTAAAATTGTTTTCCATGTGTTCAAATTACCCCAAATTACACATTATATGCATTTGTAAATCTTATTTTTCAGCTATAGATCATGTGATTCAGAGACTAATTTCTCTCCATTACACAGGTCACCTGTTCACTTTGGTCTGTACCTGCAGGGAGGTGGACCTCTGCAGGATCTTGTCCTTCAGGAGGGGGTTGGCAGAAACCTTCTCCAGCAGCTCTGAGTGGACAGGGTCTGAGGTCAATGCCTCGCTCAGTACAATGTCATGACAGCTCAGCAGCCGAAACTTTGACCTACAGACCAAATATCATGTCACTTTCAGAAAAGAAACACTATTTTAGTATTTTCGGTAGGTTCCACTTTGTTTTGTGTTTTGGCACACAGATCAGACCTGCGATAGAACGTGGCCAGTCCTTCATGCTGCTTCTCTTTGAGTCTGAAAACACCATCCAGGCCGAAAGCATCCAGCACCGGTGTCAGACTGTCCACGAACACTCCTGCACAGTCCAGAGAACATCACATTTGAGTCTGATGGAACGTCTTTTAATACTTTGTGAGAGTAGGGGAGACCAATAGAGTTCAAATTGGCAGGGTATTTCAATACTTTTATGGCACTGACTGAATTGCTTAGATACTATCTACTGTAGTAAATACATTTATTTTTCTGCAAAAATTGATACACTTGCTCTCAAGTTCTTTGGTGCCTTTCTTCTGCGTGTCTACAGCAGCAATGGTGTGCAACTCCAGCTACACTCAGCTAACATCAAAAAATGGCCACTACCTGCACAATACAGACTCAAAAGGACACGTGCAAATCTTACAGATTGACTGAAGTGTCTAAAATACAGGTTGTGTGGCTGGCCCTGTCCACAGCAGTACAATGGCTTCTGTGCCCGTTCTGCTGTGTGTTTCTCCAAAATAAGGGTGTGCTGACCATGATCTACTGAAGGTAATACACTGACTATGGATACATACCTCATAACATGCTAACAATTCCTTTAAAAACCTTGTAATATGATCTTTTGGCCTGATCACCCACCTCTACAGTGTATTTCGTCTTGAATAACTCTTCAAATGCAGTGTTACCTTTGTCAACTTCCTGCAGACAGATGATGTCACCATTGTATCCTGCCAGCTCCTTCTTAATCAGGTTCTGCCTGTAGTCCAACTGCAGGGCATAGGGGGCACAGTATGGGTACAGCACTGTCTTGGACAGCTCCGTCTGGGCATAGATATCGGCCAGGATGTTGTAGGAAACTACCCTGATGGATGGCCACTCCAGCTCTTTGACCGTGTACATGTGTCTGTTGTCGAATGTGCACATGCCTGGTCCGGCCTCCACAGCTCCCACAGAGACCAACTCCTTCACCGGACCACTACGACCTCCATCTTTAGGTGCACAACACAGTTTAAGCCTGCAACCAACGTCCTGATTGGAGGGTACATGGACTCTCCCGGAGCCAACCTCTGCCCAGCTGTGATGTGGGACACTCCCACCAGCATCAGAGCTGTAAGCAGATCAATCAAGTTGATAAAAAAAATAATCATCTGCAGCTATTCTGATAATCGGTGAAATACAGTGTCAGTACACAATGAAATTTCAGAAAAACACAGGGACATTTCAGATTATGTTAAAGGAGGGACAAAGTCTTGTTAGAGATTTCTGAAATGTTGCCTTGTGAAATGATTTCTGAAATGTTATGGTGTTTTGACCCTCAGGGCTGTGGTAATACATGGTTTCAGTGTCTTTTCAGTACAAAAAAAATGTGCCCATTTGTTCAATTTTCTGCCATTTTCAAGACAAAAGATATCAATGAAAAAATTACTTTGTTACCTGAAATAAATAATAGAATAATAATAGTACATACAATAATAGAACAACAGTTTTCAATTCCAAAAACTAAATAGAAACTGTAATGAACAATGCAACATGAACTAAAATGAAATGCAAAGTCGGATAAAATCAGCATGGGTTTGGTTGCTCAGGATCAGTGGGTCGCAAAACACTGGTTGAATCTTTAACAATACGTTATATTTTAAAAACTGTTGTGTCAACTTGTGTCAAACCTTCATCTAAAAAATAACTAAAGCTGTCAGAAATGTGCGCTCAAGTGCAGTATCACAGTAAAAAATGCTACACTTTGCATCACAATCCCTCAGTTATAAAATTGTTTTCAGTGCATTTACCTTGAGTTTGAGACATTTTCTTTGTACCAGGTGAATTCGCTATCTTGCAGATTTCCGAACTCCACCTCCAGCTTAGGGCATACGGGGAACCCGGCCAGCAGAGACAGCGGGAGCTCCGCGATGGTGAAAGTGGGCGCGTTTCTCTGCACCGAGTACTTGACGTCTCCCACCAGCAGCACGGCTCCGTCCTGCCACGCCTCGGAGTTCACCACCGTGTCGAGAACCTCGTCCCCGCCGTACAGAAGCTTCACCACAGGGGAGTCCAGGGCTTCGCTCGGCTGCTGACCTCGGTTCTTCTTCGACTTTTTTGCTTTGCCTTGGCCCTTAGCAATGCTGTTGGAGATGCGAGCGAGGACCTTTCCCAGAGCCTCGTCCTGATCCCGCAGCATGTGCTTCTGACTACCGTCCAGGCAGAAGGAGATGGTAAGCTTGGGCTCCCCGGGGAGGCACCGCACCACGGCCGCCTGCATTCCGCAGAGGGAGCGACAGGCTCCGGTCAAATTCCCCAGTGAGAAAGAGCGCAAGTAGCAGGGAAACCAAGTGGCAATAGTGTTGAGGCGCGTAAACATCAAGTAGCGAGACGTGACTAAACTAAACACCGGTAAACTGCGGTAGAAGTCACCTGGGTTTCTGACATTATCGTTGGTCGTCAAACTGCTACACAGGTTAGCCACAATGCTAACCACCGGTTAGAGATAAAAGCAGTAAAATGGCCAGTAATCATCCGGTGGGTTCATCAATAACAAAATCAAACAATTGCTCAGGAGTTTAAACCACTTATTTAAACGAAGTTTAGTGTTTTATATTCACTAAATAATTGTTGCCAAGATAGCTAAACAGCTAAACAGCTAAACAGTACTCCGAAAGCGGTAGAATTTCTTCTTCTGAGTTAACTGCTAAAACTATTCTAAATGCATCACTGCCCCCAGCAGACACATTTGTAATTACACCAAGGACTTTTTATGAACTCGTTTTATGGACTCGTCATGGACAACAGCAAAGACGACTTTTCTGCTGAGTAATGTTCTTATTCCACAGTTTTATCTATACAAATCAAAGTATATGAAGGTAAAACCTAGGTTTTGTAAATTCCATAATGAGTATTTTTCAACTTTCTAAGATAATAGAAGGATAGGAATTACAGTAAAAGCCCTATCCCTTTAATATGTTTATGTTTTTATATATTTTATTCTCTTGTATGTTTTGATTATATTCCTATTGGTTTAATGTAAAGGTCAAGGTCGTTGTGACCTTACAAAACACACATTGGGCCATATCTGCTAGTAATTGAGAGAACTGCATGATTATGATCCAAGAATAGTGGACACAGAACTTATGTTTTTTGTTTATTAAAAAGAGTTAAACAAGTCAGTCAATTCAATTATGAAGACAAATTCTAATATGCAAATTACAAAACCCTAAAAGTAAGTATTTAAAAAAAATCTAATCCTGAGCTATAAGTATCAACCATAGACTATATATGAAGATGGACAGCATAGTGGCATGCCCTCCCACTGTGTAAAAATGAAGCCAAAATCCCATGGTCATGGGAGCTGCCATGTTGCCTGCATGACACAATTTGGAGCCAGAGTCTGCAGTAGAGACGCAGGACATCACTGCACCAGCTGGCCTCTTGAACAGTTCCCGGACATGCGTCTGATGGATTCAGGACAGTGATTGGTCATTACAGCTCATGATCACCCGTTTTTATAACATCAAATTATTAAATATGGCAGAAATATGGCAATTTGAACACAAATCAGTCTCAAGAAAACTACCTAAAAACACTGAAATCACCTTTGGGAAAATGTATTGGGTGTGTACTTTGAGTTTTTAGTTTGGCAGAAGTCCCACTGAATTACATGGAGTGGGTGGGATTTACAACTTATACTACAGCTGTCCACCGGGGGAGATTGACTACTTTCACGGCATCTGTCTTTATATACGGTCTATGTTACCAACATATCATCAGTTTGGTGCTCGATGACTGTTAAACAGTCTATCTGCCTACAGAACATTTTTCTGTGAGACATTTTCCCCACAGCAGTGTTCAGGTCGTTCAGGGTTTTCAGGGAAGTAGAAGTTGGCCTTGTGTTCTTCATCATGTTCAATGTCTTTCAGATGGATGACCATGTGCAGAGCGTAGGCCAGGACCAGCAGCAGTATCAGGGAGGTGATGAGGCCCATCAGGATGGCCGGTGTCATGACAGTGGAGCAGTCGCTAGGAGGAGAAAACTTACTGGAGGTGATGTTGAATGCCTGGATCTAAACAGAAAGAGACAGACAGAGAGGTAATTCAAGGTTTCAAGCTAATTGTAAGAAAGATATCAGTTTGGTGTCAAGATGCACAAAAAATATATAGCAGTTTCAATCCAACAAGATCAGTGAATGAACTGTTGGAACTGTTTAGTTAAAAACTAGTGTTTCCTTCTGTTTCCTGAAGTGGTGGTACATAATTAAGTACTTCTACTGCTGTACTGTGCAAATTTGAGGTTAGCTGAGTGTTTATCCATCTATTCCAATACATCTCGGAGACAAATACTGGACTTTTTACTCCATTTGTTTGACAGCTTTAGTTCCTTTTCAGATTCACAGTTTTTCATCTCCTTCATGTCCAGTGAAAACCACGTATCTCCCAATGTGTTGTAATATTAATGTTTATGATAAACTGAAGGATTTCCTTTATTGGTTGAGTTTCAAATTCTCCTCCTACTTTAGTTAAATACACTCTTTAAAAACCATCATCACAAAGCTGAAAACAGCAACATTCGAGATATGTGGTTCTTACAGGATAGCGACACTACAGACATATGATGATCTTAGAGAATATGATGCATTGCTGTAGATTAAACTACCAGCAGTTTATAATGTACTGTAGTTCAAACAAGTTCAACCTGAAACAGGAAAATGTAAAAAACACATGAATGTAGCAGTAAAATGAATCCAAAACATCAGATATATAATAGTAAAACACTGACAGGAACCATTTTACTGAACAATGAACACTTTGACTTTTCATACATTAACTACATTAGCTGATAATACTAGTACTGTGGAATATTTTCATATTGTGTCTTGTTACTTTTACTTGTAGTGGAGTATTTTCACAATTTGTATTAGTAGAAAAGAATCAAAGAAAAAGAGAGAAAAAAAGAAAGAAACAAAGAAAGAAAGAGCATGCAGAGTGGTTGCTGGGTGTTTTTACTTGGAAGTCAGTGAAGGTGATGGTCCAGCGGTGAGCATGCTCGGTGCTGGGCAGCAGGAGGCCACTGTAGCGCTGTAGGCTGCTGACGTGGAGGCAGTGGTAGGACGACAAGGCCGGCGCATACACCTCGCTAGTGTTGAAAGCAGCCTCCTCAGAATTGTTGTAGAGCAGAGAGATTCTGTCCACTGAGAACCACCACTGGCCTGAGGACTCGTAGAAAGTGTTGGACAGCTGCAGCCTGGACACCAGACCACAGGCGAGACAGGACAGGAAATCATCAGTTTCTTTGGTGTCACTGTACATTAACTTCACTCCAATTTTCAGTGTCAGCAACAGAACTCAGCACAGTGTGATGCATTTTCTCCACGGTCTAGTCTCTTTTTCAGTTTTCATGTTTTGCTTTATTTCAGTTGACAAAATTATTTTTTCACTATTAATTTTTGTTGTAGTCGTTAACTATAGTTATAAGTGTTATGTAGTTGATATGACTAACCTGATGGACAGGCCTCTCACATCCTCCACGTCTCCAAATCTCATGACCAGCCTGACAAAAACAGACAGACAAAAAAATGTCATATAATACTGGAGGGTTTGTTAATGTTACCTGCTTACGCCTGTAACCTCTCTTCCTTCAGGTTCTGAATATTTACAGGTGTTTTTGAACCAATGGTGTTCAGACAGACATGTATGTACATGGCTTTGTCTTTGTTGCAGACAGACTGGCTGATGTCGACAGGTTTCTGAGGAGAGAAAGCTCGCTCCGTCAGGTCCAGCTGCTTCTCCTTCTTGTAGCGGAGAGACAGCTTCCTGGTCTGAAACAGGAGGCACGGCTTCCCATTGGACAGCACCTGGTGAGCAGAGACAACGGGATCACCATGATCACCTTTGGTCCACAAATAAAACAAGCAAACTACATGGCTCTACTGCTGGCAGCATCTGTTGGTTGGTGAGAAAACAACCAACAGAGGAGCAAAACACAACTCCCCTTAAACGGCATGTCCTGTGATTATGTCCTGTGTAGTTATTGTCAAAAAAAATCCCATGCAAGATTTCCACAGGTCCTTAGAAAGCCTAAAATCCAATTAAAGAATGAACCTGGCCAGCAGCGATGAGCTGAATTTCAAACATTTCCAGGGGGCGCTATTAAAGCCGGGGCAAATTGGATAATGATCATCTGAGTTATAACAACACATGAAACACTTCCTGTTTCATGGCCACACATGGAAAATTGAATAAAACATGTAAAAAGAGTTTGTTAAAATACAACATGAGTAAATTGCCTAAAATGAGTATTGTTGGGTTGAGATCATGTCTAAGTGTGATACATACACATGTACCAAATATCATCCTGGCAAGTTTCACTTACATGGATGATATTTGGTACATGTGTAAGTGAAACTTGCCATTATGCAGTGGTCTTTAGAGGATGCTAACGAGCCACTTTTTGCAATTCCCATAAAATAGAACAATGTTTACACATCAGACCATGTCTGAATTAATCTAAATAATCTGAATTTTCTTTTGACATTTAAATTTTAATTTAGACAGATCTTAAAAATGGACTGGATTATGAAGTTAATTGCTTTTTTTATTACAGAATTTTTCAGAGCACACCCAGCTAGTGCGTCACAATGTGGTGTGTGGTTCCTCATCAAAAAGTGTAATCCCTCTAGAGGTATGTGTTTCTGTTAATGCTACTTTCATCAAGAACTGTCTGAAGAACACAAAATTTAGACCACATTTACACCTGGTATTAAAATGCATGTATCTGTATGTAGACAAATTATCCAGATCAGGGAACCACATTTTAAAGCACTGTGATTGGATTTCAATCAGATGTGCCTGAACACATCTGGAGGTAGTCTGGCTCATGTGTACAGATTCTAGGAAAGTGTAAACACAATCCGTACAGCATGTTCACATCTGTACCTACATCATTCACATCTGAACTCTGACCTATGAATAACACCGAACACTCGCATCACAGGTTAGCTAACCTGATGAAAATGAAAAGAAATGGAAGATTCACATCCCTGGAGCCTCAAGAAACCAGATGCTCAATAGCTTTATGTGGTGACAGCGCTGTCCTCACAAAACTGGACAGTTCTCCAGAACAAATGGAAGAGCAGGTTGTCAGTGGACCTGGTTGTAACAACAATGGGAAGTAAAACATCTAAAAGGTGACTCGTCACTTTAAATGACTCAGGAGGCTGGAGGACAGAGATTAGATCTCAATGAGGAGAACAAGAATGCATTAAAAATACCAGGTGTAAAAAAAAAAAAAAAAGGGCAAGATGAGATTGTTTATTATCCAGATAACGTGTCTGGAAACAGGTCACATTTTAATACCAGGAATGAATGGTGACTCAGTGCTCGGCTGAAGCCTGTTAGAAAATGCTTAAATTAGAAACTTTGTCACCTTGAGGGGAGGAAAGGGAACTGCAGCTCCAGACGTCTGAAATAACTTCCTCCGCAATCCTGGAGGCTACAAAATAAAGTCAAATCCTTTTTGCAGTTTTTGGACAGTTTGTGTAAATCTTTGGAGCCATATATACAAGATGATAACTTGCTTAAGATGTGCGAAATCATGTCAGTTTTACGCGTGTGATTTCTGTGACACATGCTTTTATTACATATAAATACACAACCACTACTTTACTACTAGTACAAGTACTATGAGTTACTGTGTTTATTACTATTTACTACCATAACTATTTGTGTAAATAATGAATAAAGTCTTTTATTTTGATCCAATTGAATTTCCCTGAGAGGATTAATAAAGTTCATCTCATCGTTTGATTTTACTTCTCATTCAATTCCTTCTTTCTTACTTTCTTTATTTATTTATGTGTCATTAAAACACAGTATTTTTATTTTACCACTAAAATCACTGTATGTCCAGTTGGACACTGATGTGGTTTACCTGCAGGAGCTGTTTGTCCATCTTCATCCCTCTGTCATTCTGCAGCTCATCTGGAGAGACAGTCAATCAAAGTCAAGATATCAAGAAAGAGGAAAAACAGACAAACCAACAGTGGATATAAAAGGTTCAGAGTCACTTTATTTATTTTTTAATGCAAAGTGCAAATATTTACAGATTCCCATTACTGGTTACATATAGGGAAAGGGTGAGAGACGGCAGTATGACAAAACAGAGGTTCAGAGTCACTGTAATTGATGGCAGGTCTATACTGACAATTTAACATAAAATAAATGATTTCTGTTGAAGTTTTTAATTTTTTCCCCCTGAATTGCCTGATTTGTTTTCACCTTGTGTTTATTGGCTGCAAATTCGTTACATTTTATATCACAAACACTTTATGCAAAATATGTAGACTTTTTGTATCCACAGATAGACATATAAATACACTTACCACAGTTGTGAGAACCAGCAGCACTATGAACAGAAAATAACAAAATGATCAATAAATAACTGAAAGAATGTTTATTCTCATTTCTAGCTTTTATCCTCACTCTGTCTGTTGGTTGAATTTTAACATGCAGCTGCAGTGAGACATCTATTTTAACTTGGCTCTGACTTTTTTCCTTACATTCATTTTCATTTACATTTATTGTTTTTTTATTGTTGACCAGTTTGTATTTTACATACAGTATTTGAACAAATACTGATAACCCTGTTCAGTGTATCTGTGTTTTTATCTCAGCATATTCAACTTTTTTGACCTATGACCTTCTTGACCTTTTGATCTATCACCTACATTTGTTCAGCAGTTTTCTCCTGTTTTTATGTATGTTTTTAACGTGCTGTACTGCTAGGACTAGGACCCTAATAGTGTACTTTTAGTGATTCAATTATAGACTTAAATGTGTTTTATTATTGATTATTTATATTAAAACTAGAGATTTCAGTTTCAGATTAGGATTAGATATTCACTTAAATCAACTTTAGGTTATATTGGTGAAAAGCAACTTTTGTTTTTTACCCTTCTTGTTAATGTATTTAGTTATTACACTTATACTTGCCTAAATTAATTCTAAAAAGTGCGCAATTTTTGGAAAATGATGAGTATAGTAACATATAGTAGCACAGAAACACAGTCAACTGATTCAAGTCAAAATTATTATAGTCACAAAATACTAGATTATGAAAGAGAGGTATGATGGAGAGAGATGTTGTGTTGCTACAGGGTCCCACTCTGACCCAAATTACACTGAACCAAATAAAGAAAAAACAGATTTAATATTAGAATCAGCTTAACACCAGACAGCAGCTCATTCAGGTTTTATACAGAGAGTCCTGAACCTGCAGGTCAATGAGTCGGTGATGTAACAACAGAGCTTCAGTATATCAGCATTATCTGCATTATCAACAGTACGCCAACATCAATACAGATGCTTTGAAAACCATGTTTAAGAATCCCCAAAGAATAAAACTATCCAGATAAATTAAATATTCTGCCTGCTGAATAAGAAAAAGGATTGTTGTTGCATGGAAACAGTTTAAAAATGTCCTTCACTGTGTTTTGTTTTGTTTCGTTTTGTTTTGTCTAATCACAATCCTAAATTCAAAGATTTCATCGCAGCTAAAAAACTGGTCTCAAATGACCGACTAGACCTAACGATAGTTTGCTTTTTAACTAGAAAATTCTTAACAATTAGTCCATCATGAGAAGACCAATCAACTACAAATGACGTCCACCAAGAAGCCAGAGTTCTTTTTGAAATGTTTGAAATTCATTATTTTTTTAATTTCAAACATTTTTATTTTATTAAGTCTTTGAGTTTGGTTTGTGATTTCAGTTTAGTTTTTATTATTTAGATGAAATTATTACATGAAATTATGTCTTTTATTATAAGGAAAGCCTTGATATACAGATGCTGAAAAAGATTGGATGACAGAATACATGACATCAAATATGATTTTAAAAAATCATTGTCTATATTGTGCAAATATTATTACTGTACAACATGGACCATTAATCAAAAGAAAACCAAACTGAGAGACTAAATAAAAACAAAAAACTAAAACTTAATAACATAAAGCTTTGGACGTCAGTGACATTGACCTTATTTAAATGTCATCCGCCAAAACTGGTTTAGCTCCTCTGACATACTGGGTCAGGATGAAGGATTGTGGGATTGCACTGATTACGTAATGATACAATCATGAGTGAACACACACTCACACACTCAGAGTTTCTGAGGGATGAAGTGGCTCAGGGCCAACAGGAGATTTTGCATTTTCACACTAAACAAAATAACACAATTCAGACATTTTCCGATCACTGTCAGGGATTGGTCATTACAGCTGTCAATTACCTGTTTATATAACATTGAATAACATTAAAACTGATCAGAAAAAATGATGAATTGAACACAAATCAGTCTCATTAAATCTACCAAAAAATCATGTGCATGGGCACTGATAGGTTCCTGATGGATTTGGGGCCGCAATTGGCCATTACAGCTGTCAATCACCTGTTTTTAGAACATCAAATAACTTGTTAAAAACAAACCAACTGAATTTTTTTGTTTGACTTAAGTCTCATTGAATAACATGAAGTGGGCCGTATTTATGAGCTGTACTGTAACCAACCACTAGAGGGAGACTGACATGCTTTGGCTTCACTTTTGGGGAGCTGTCACTAATCACACAAATGTTAATCAGCAAATTTTTTGAAAAGTTGCAAAAAAGAAAATGCAAATTACATGTGTTTCCACAAACTGGTCTGTAGCATATGAACTGGGCTGGTGGCGCTGTAGGCTACGTTACACCTGGCTCTAATAAACAGAGTAGAAGAAGTAGAGCATTATGTAGCTGTTATCAGGCTGTGATTGTTTCTTTTATGGATGAGACTGAGGAATAATTTGGTCGCCTCATCAGTCCGCACGACCTGTTGTACCAGACATGGTTTCACACGTAAAACTGCAAACAGCTGATCAGTCAGCGAATCAATCATGTGAGTTAATTTATTCGAAAAATACATTTCCATTTATCCTTATGTGCAATAACTCTCTTTCAGAAAAGCCAAAAACAACCTCAAATGAGCGAGAAACTTTCAGAATTTTGCTTTTATTCTTTCTCACGTAAAACTTAAATGTGCATTAAATGAGGTTATGGAAACACACCTACTGTATCCAACTTTACATACAGTCTATGGTTTGACAAGACCTATATAACGGCATCAGTCAGGGCTGTCTGATGGCAAGGTAAAGCTGTGATAATATACTAAATATAGTGTACACTTACAGCAACAACAAACACAATAAAACCAAACATTGCCACAGATACTGTTGAGACTCATCAGTAATCTCTGAGCTCCACATGTCAAGAGTCAAAGATTAACCAGAGCCAGAGAGGTCAGACACAATAGCAACGGGATTTCAGGCAGAAAACCACTTGTATGTGTGCGTCTCACCTGTGGGCTGGTTGTATCTCGAAGCAGGTGGGCGTCTGCAGACAGAGCAACAGGACAGAGAGGATGAGGATGCAGCGGCGTTTCCACGGTAAAACCATTGCTGTGCAATGCCAGCACACACTCCGTCCCCCTGCCGTCTCACTCTAATCTACTTTAATCAGCCCACTGTCTCTAAACTCCCCTGACTGACTGAGGAAGCAGCCAATCAGGGCAGAGTCAGGGTAGTCCTGCCCACTGGGGAAAGATGTCCTTTTGTTCAGACAAAATAATGTAAAGATCCCCTCTAGTCATGTTAGAAGGCATAGTAAAAATACTCTGCTTTGCGTAATAAGACATCACAAGAATAACATTTTAGATGATGATTAACTGTCATACAAATAATTGCAATTAATGTATTAACTGTCTTTTTCTGTTCATGTTATTCCACCAGTTTAGTAAGCAGAGCTGGGTTATATCAACAAAAATGTTGTAATGATAAAGAAAATTCATATCAGTCAATACTGATAATTATCACTATAAATGTCAGTATGTCTGGCAGCATGTCTTGTTGTCTGATGAAACATAGATCAACTTGTTTGGATCTGATGGGTTGTGATATGTTTGGTGACAGGTCAGGACAAGATGGTCCCTTTCATGTGAAAGTTTGGTCAAAGAGCTGTATTTCAGCAGGATGATTAGCCACAGCATCGCTCCAAGCAGACCACTGCCTTTCTGAAGGAGTGTCGCCTCATCTGAACCCAATCCAACACTTGTGGAATATCCTGAAGCACGAGGTGGAGGAAGGTCAGATGTCCAACATCAGGCTGCTCAGAGAGGTCATAACAGAAGAGGAAGAACCTGTGAACTCTATGAACTCAGTGTCCAAAGACAGTTCTGAAAAACTAATTTCATTGGTGCAGATCCTTCTGTGCTATGAGGGTGTACTCACTTTTATTACCACACTTTTCAGAAAACTCAACTGTATCTAATATATTTCAGGTCAGTGCCTCTAATGCAGCTGCTTGAAAAGTTACAGTGAAATAATTTGCAACGTGCAAAAGGTGTCCTCACTTTGGGAGCTATTGTATATATTCAGAGTGGTTCAGAAGCTACAGTCATTTCCATTTGGCTAGGCAGTTTTAGGCATTTTTGCTCCAAAAAAGGGGTGGAGGCCAAGAAAGTGCTACAGTCTTGTGGTAGAGGGTGTTAGGGGTAGAAAGTTTCACATCCCTGCTGCCTTCATGGAAAAGCAGTTTTTGTCTGTGTGATGTAGGCTGAACTGTAACACAGCAGCCCCCCCCTACTGGAAACTCTTGAACAGGCTCCACATGTTCTTACAGACTGTAAGAAGAGGTTGTGGTGCCAGATTATGACTGATCTTATACAATAACAACTGTTTTTTAACTATATTGTGATAATGATGAGAGTACGGTTCTATTTATCCATTATTTTCAATGCTCCCTTAAACAGATTACAAAGTAATTGTATTGACACAATATTTGTCTGGGACTAGTGAGGGACTGCACTGCATTTTTGTCCTTTGTCCCACACGTTGATTTTAATGTGAATGCAAGTTCAAGGTCAGGTTTGCACAAAAATGCATCACAAATTTTAACTGGATTTTCAGAGGAAATGCTAATTTCTGCATATTTCCATTGACTACTGTTATGTGAATATTAGGGTCAGTGTTGTGAAGGTTCCTTTTGAAAGGCAACAGGTTACAGATTAACTAGTTATTCTGATACAAATGCAATAAGTAATAGAAGTATTTTTAATTCACTTCATCAACTTAATGTAACTTATTTGATTCATTTTCTAATTCTAAATGTTTTAAACTGGACCAAGTTATACAGTGAACATCAATTTAAACCAACTTTGTACCTTAATGTTAAAGACCATTTCTGATTTCAGGAGGAAAATGTTTGTTTTGTGCTTATTTAGTTTAGTCTTTTACACATTGAAGGCCTATCCTATGACCTGCAGGATCTATTGTGTGTGTTTATTTTTTAAGTTAGATGGACATTATATCATAATGAAAGTCTATTTCTCAGCACTGCTAACATGTTCCACCCTATGGTTCCACCTTGTTCCACACAGACTCTTTGCCCCACATTTAGTTTGTTGGGATCATGTCCTCATTTGATTTCTTAGAATTTTTTAGTTTTATAACAACGTGTTAGAATTTGAAAACCTTTAAAAAGTATGTGTTTATCTCGTGTAAGAATTTAAATCAGGCATTATCCGCAGTTTCGCTCCACCGGGGTCCTCAGCCTAGACATTGCCGCGGTGCAGCCTGGGTCCTTCCTTTCCATCCCAGGCTCGCTTCTGCAATCATGGGTAGGTGTCAAACCTCATCCCAAAACCTCTCTAAAACCGTTTATAGTGCTGTTTTTAAAGTCGGGGCCGTTCAGTAACAACTCCTAAGCTGATGCCGAGTTGTTTTTGTAGGTGAAACCCTACCTGAATATTAAAAATAACTGGTTTTATGGGTTCTGTTCTCCGCAACGTGGAGCGGCCATAATGGCGTGTTAGCACCGTTAGCTTAGCAACGAGCCGTAATCTCTAAACACTCTATTCCTGTTTGTGTTTGCATCACATTTGTAATAAAACATTTGATTTATATGTGAATAGTGTGTTACGACTGAGTTTCACGTTTATGGCGTCAGCTGGTTCAGTTAGCCTATCATTGCCAAGATAAAAGAAGCTAACCGATGTTTTGAGCAAAGCGAATGTCTGTCTATAAGGCTTAAAACTGCGCTCAAAACCAGGCATTTACATATTAAGTAGTTAGGCTCGATTGTTGAGGATAGCTGGGAAAAATTAAGACAAATATATTTAATTTGAGATGGAACATGTTTGTAGAAAACCTGCAATTTACCGATTAAATATGAAGCTCTGAACACTTGGCAATGTCGATTTTTCGTTGTAAACAAGACATGGGTTTGAAATTAATGTTACCAGACTGTTAAGAACCTCGTATACAGTTAAGTATGAATATGGAAAACAAACAGGTTTATTTTTGGGTGAAGTTTACACAATGAGGAATTTGTCCTGGGATATGGCTCATACAACAGAAAAACAGAAAAATAAAGTCAAGTAACAACGCTCCAAGTACTGTATGTAGAAGTAATAAAGACAACTGCTAAAAACGATAAGAAACACATAAATTAGGTTTGTGGAATTTTAAAATTCAAATATAACACCAGCTAACTTTGTTTTGATTTTGTAACTGCTCATATCGGCGAAGTTGTATCTGAAGCTCAGAAATCTGCCTGTATCATGGCATGAAAAGCCCTTTGAAATTACAAAAATGGAAAAGTAAAACGTATTACCTCCTTACACTAGGATGGATCTAAAATGTTCTTGTTTTTATTGAGTTCATTAACATTATTACTTGATGTTAAGTCAATGAGGTTTTTAAAACCTTAACCTTCAGAATTGAGAGTTTGGGGTGCATTTAATTCAAATTGTTATTTTAATTGTCTTGTGTGGTTAACTCATGTCGCTCTGTTGTGTCAAGACCTTCAAGCTGCTTAGTGTTGTTGCCCATCTTAGTTTAACTTAAAATTAATTGTAGCTGTGAAGTCTGCTGCAACTTTGAAATATGTCTGACATTAAAGAAAAAAGTCAAATGAGCTGAAAATCACCTGGATTTTGACGTACAAGAGAACACACTGATTGGTGAGAGTTCTTTGGGAACTTTAATTGTGAAATTCCTCATTGCACCATGGGAAAGAAGGATTTGAGACTCATCAGAAGATTTTAAGTTTCCTATTAATGTTGGCAGATTTCTTTGTTCTGTGTAATTTGAAAATATTAACAATTGTATATCCCGTTTTCCTTTTACACTCTCATTCAGGAAAGTGTCGTGGTCTGCGTACCGCCAGGAAGCTCCGTAACCACCGCCGTGAGCAGAAATGGCACGATAAACAGTACAAGAAGGCCCACCTGGGCACAGCGCTGAAGGCCAACCCCTTTGGAGGAGCCTCCCATGCCAAGGGGATCGTCCTCGAGAAAGTGTGAGTACCACGGCTGGAGGTTCAGTCACAAGTTTTCAGTGTGGTGAACTTTAATTAAAAAAAAGTGAGTCTGCCTTTGTGGATACTGTTTATGCATCTGGTCAAAAATATATGCCAAATTTTTACAGCCTGTAAAATGTGCAGATGAATTTATTAAACTTGAAGTTTGGAAGCTTTATTTTCAAATTTTTTTATAACAACAATTACAATGGAAGGAATAACTCTAGCAGTGAATTAGTTTGTTGCACTGGGTGACATGCTTCATCTTTGGAAACGGAAGGGTCTTCAACAGTGTCAAAGTCATATAGTGACTGTCACTTTGTAAAGTGGAAACGAGTTCAAATACAGCCTCCAGGGACAGAGTGACAGTTATTATTATGAAGGATAAGTTATTTTTTCTGTGCTTGAGTTGTCAAATCCAGACTTAATACAGCAATGGATTCATCAGATAAACTGTATTATCAATGTAACTATTACTCATTTGATCTATTGACCATAAGTAATTGTAACTTGACTGTCCAGTGATTTAAAATCAAAATCCTGCACTTTGTTTAAAGCTGCAAGAAGCTGAAATTGGGGGGAAAATGCCAAAAGAATATGAAAATACAGAAATTTCCTTCTGCAGCTTCTCCTCTTCAGTTTGAATTCAAAGACTAAATTTATAAATAGATGAACATTAAGCTTTCCACGTTGCTGAAGAAAAGTGAAGTCACTTTTCCAGTCTTATGTGTGGAGCCACAGAGTTATGTTTGATGGAATCTGAACAGTGATCTGTAATTACAGCTGTCAATCGCATATTTAACCCCTAGCTGTCTATAAACACCTATGAGCGAGCAAAACCTCCTGTCAAGGGGTAGATTTTCTACGGCCTGAAAACCAGTCCATAGAATGGGTAGAATTCTTGTTTCCTGTCAGACTATTTTAATCACAATATGCTGAAAGGTGATTATGGAATTATCAAGCATTGCAGCTTTAAGCCTGCAGATTAAAATAAAATGCACATTAAAAGTCACGTGTTTATGAAAAAAGATTTAGTTCTGTTTAAGGTAAAGATTTCATGGCAATGATCAGTTGATTGATTTAAAAAAAAAAAAAAAAAAGAATTTGAGTGCTTACTAAGTTTCAGACAGAAGGGAACTCAGGCGTCTCTGGAGCTGTTCTGTTCAAAACATGTGACCCAGTTTGACAACAAGGCTCAGTGATGTGAATGGTTTCAGACAGTGTTTCTCTACACAGTACAGGACAGTGAGATCAGGTTACACTTACAGACAACACTGTAGGATGAATTCACTGCTGCTGTTAATCTGTACAGAGGATTTACTGACAATAATGAAGGATAGAAAACCAGACTGACCTTTTAGTTTTACTGATTGAGGATGTTGTACAGTCTGGCATGTTGTTCATCTTGTAAACGTCTCAATTTGTCGTAACATCTGATTAAAGAGTTGTGTTTTCTCCAGTGGGGTCGAGGCCAAGCAGCCCAACTCTGCCATCAGGAAATGTGTGCGAGTCCAGCTCATCAAAAATGGCAAGAAGATCACAGCCTTTGTCCCCAATGACGGCTGCCTCAACTTCATTGAGGTAAGGAAGCCATAAACTTTATCTGAAGTTTCATTTTGATCCAGTGCATCTGCAGGCACTTAAAACTGTTACAGCTGTAGTAAAGCAGTTTAGAAACCAGTCTTCTCCCTAAACCATATTTTGAGTTTGAAACATGCAGAGAATGACGCTCAGATCTGACCCCTGTCTCACCACCTCTTTTCCCATCCTGCAGGAGAACGATGAGGTCCTGGTGGCCGGTTTCGGTCGTAAAGGTCACGCAGTAGGTGACATCCCTGGAGTTCGCTTCAAGGTGGTGAAGGTGGCAAACGTGTCCCTGCTGGCTCTCTACAAAGGCAAGAAGGAGAGGCCCAGGTCATAAAGACTAGAGGCAGAAAAGTAAAATAAACATGTTTTCAATTACACTCTGGTGTTCTGTTTGTGTTCTTGCAGCAAGAGAGGAAATATGTTGAGTGAAACTGAAACAGTGAAGGTGGTGTGGTGTCCAGAGCTGGTTTAACTGTTTTTCACCAGTGATGTCAGGTCGATCACTGGATGATAGATGATTTTTCTCTAAACAGGACAAAATACAGTACAAAGTCAAAAATAAATGTAGTTACAAATCAAAATGTCAGTACTATTTAAATTATTGGTTAAATTTAATAAATTGGGCTGAAATTGTTACTTAACCTGGCATTCTTATACTATAGAAGATAATGAAACTGCAAAGGCTTACAGCTATTTGTTTTTGTTTTTTTTAAAAACAATGGAGGAAAAAAAAGCATTCATAAAAATATAGGGCTTATTTAATAGGTCATGTAGTTTCATTGTTGGCTTTTTTGTGATATTTTGAAATGAAACAAATGAGAAAGTTGGGACATTATGGAAAATGGAAGAGTTAGAAAGGAAAGCAATGATTAAAATGTCTCATAGACTTGTATTTCATTATAGTCGGTGTGAACACAAGTTTTGTCTGGTTGACTCCATTTCATTTGTAAATATATGTCCAACACATTCAAGAAAAAGTTGAAACTGGAGCAATTTAAGACTAGGAAAATTGCAATCTCTTCAGATTGCATGTGATTGCTGAGAGCTGAAAGCTTTGCTCGATTGAGCTGAACTTGGCTGAAATCGCTTAAATTAGAACATTGTGAAAATATGGAAAATGATATTAAAGAGATACAGACATTGTTTAAAGCAGAAAGCATTCTCAAAGTGAAGAAAGGCAGCAAAGAATATGATATGAAGGTTTAAATTTTAGATGGAAAACACTAACAGAATGCTCTACTTATACTCTGTTTACTAGAGTCACATGTAGCCTATAGTGTCACCCTCTCATGACATCAGGCAACCTACTTTATTCACTCCAAACCAATTTATGGAAATGTTCTCATAATTCTCATTTTCTTTTTTGTGACTTAATGCCCGGTCTAAGGGGACCTGAACATAACATTACAAAGTGACTCCCCTCTTTCCCTGCTCTCAAAGAAGTCTAAAATAATAGTGATTTATCCAAAGCAGCCCAAGCATCACAGCGAGCAAAGCCAAAATAAAATGATCGAATTTTTAAACAAATTTAACTAATAAAGAAAAACTAGTAAAGTATCTTGCCTCACTCCTTAATACAAAACAGGAGAAAACACAATATAGATAATCCTTATGGATACAATAGGGCCTTTGCCCATACTACATATGGCTCGGGCCCTAAAAATAGCTTCACACCCCTACAACTGCCAAGGACTGCGATTTGAGAAGGTTGAATATGGGTTGAACATTTAAAATATGTAAAAAAGAAGATTGATTCACACTAGAGTCATAGCTCTGTAGAACCTTCTATTCCTCCTGACCTCTAACGACTTTATGCACTTTTTTACAAATAAAATAATTACTATTCGGGAAAAAATTCATAACGTCCTTC
>JAPQRN010000021.1:8200970-8224953 GCA_037367275.1 Coranthus polyacanthus
CTTCCTGTCGCCAGTAGGTGGAGTCATGAGTCAGCATAATTTTGATGTGTCATCATGTGCAGGGTGGGACTCTGATCATACACATGAAGTTTGGTGCAGATCGGAGGACGTACAGCCGAGTTATAACCACTTCCACTATCCACTATGTGGCGCTAGAGAACACACACCAAGTATACGTCACATCACTGTATATCACATCTAGAACATACTGTGCAAATTTCATGTCAATCGGATGAAGTTTGTGGCTGACTTCCTGTTGCCAGTAGGTGGAGTTATGAGTCAGCATAATTTTGATGTGTCATCATGTTCCGGACGATACCTGATCATACACCAAGTGTACGTCACGTCACTGTACATCACGTATAGAACATACTATGCAAATTTCAGGTCAATCGGACAAATTAGCATTTTGAGGCTGTCTTCCTGTCACCAGTAGGTGGCGCATTGACTCTGATCAAATATTCATGTGCACATGACTTCAGAACTGTGCTCTCATCAAACATGCAAAATTTGAGACAGATCCGATGCTCTGGATGCAGGCACTGGATTTTTGAAGTTTTGCAGGGGGCGCTATGGAGCCATTTTACCAAGTCTCGACCCTAAACCCATATCAGTCAACAATATACACTCCTCATGACACATGTGCCAAGGATGTTCAGGACTTAGAAATATTTCTGACCCCCCCAAAACAGTCTCGTGTTTCATGGCGAGTATTGCATCACCATGGCAACAGCGTGTGACAACATGTCAAAAGCTTCAAAATATAACATCATCATGGTCCCACAACTGTGCTAATGAAATTTCAGGTCGATGTGATGAACCTAGAAGGAGTAGTGATTAAAAGTATAGGGTGTTTTACTTCCTGTCACCAGTAGGTGGCGCTACGTGTCAGAGTCAATATTGTTGAGTCATTCTCTTCAGGGCGGGACTCTCCTCATACATGTGAAGTTTGGTGCAGATTGGACGACGTACAGCCGAGTTATAACCATTTCGTGTTTCATGGCAAGACATCAAACTTCGCCAGCCCTCCCTGATCGTGTAGAGTCTCGACAACTCACCGTTTCCATAACTTTTAATCTCCAACATGTTAGACTGGACTGACCAAATCTCAAGTCAATTGAATAAAAACTGTAGGAGGAGTTTGTTAAAATACAAGGTGAGCAAATCGCCAAAAATGGCAACAAAATTAAAAATGGCCAACTTCTGGTTGGGTTTAGGTCATGTGTGCAATTTACTTTTTTGTAGATCTAGGTGTGATACACATGTGTACCAAATTTTGTGCGGATTGGCAAAAGTAGCCGGGAGCAGGCGACTTTAGGGGGCGCCACCGAGTGTGTTTTGGTCGTATGTTAATATCGTCCTGTCATTGTGTTCAGGGCAGGGCTCTACTCATACACATAAAGTTTTGTGCAGATTGGACAATGTACAGCTGAGTTATAACCATTTCGTGTGTCGTGGCGAGACATCACACTTTGCCGGCCCGCCCTGAGCGTATAGAGTCTTGAAAACTCACGACCTGCACAATGTTGTATCTTGTTTTGGGTCTCCTGACCAAATTTGAGTTGGATATCTTCAACCTGCTAGGAGTAGTGCATCGAAGTATAAAACATGACATTTCCTGTTGCCAATAGGTAGCGCTATGACTTAGGTTCAATATTGACATGTCATTCTGTTCAGGGCGGGACTTTGATCATACAAGTTTGGTGCAGATATGAGAAAAATGAGTTATAACAATTTCTTTGTTCATGGCAAGACGTCAAAATTCGCCGCCCCGCCCTGAACGTATAGTATCACGAAAACTCACCGTTTCCATAGCTTTTAATCTCCAACATGTTTTGACTGGACTGACCAAATCATGTAAAATGTGAAGAAATCGCCAAAAATGGCCAAAAAAATGCCACAAAATGAAATCCTTCCTGTTGGTCTGGCGCTTCGGACCCCATAACCTTTTTTGTAGATCTCTTTCTCTGCGGATTGGCAAAAGTAGCCGGGAGCAGTGATATTTAAGGGGCGCTACTGTGTCAGTGTCACGAGCCCTAAAAAAATCGAACATTTTTCACCACTTGTGTTTTTGCAAAGTTTCATGAGTTTTTAAGACCATTTAGTCCGCCAAAAGTGCCAAAAAAGACAGCAAAGAAGAAAAATAATAATAATTAAAGCTGCAAGCAGCGATAATCGGGCCCTCGTACCCCCGCGGCCGCCGGGAGGGAGGCCTCCATACAGATAGGCAGACGTGTCGCAATCAAGCATCTGAAATTTGGAGCAGATCGGGCAAACTACATGCGAGTTATAGCGATTTTGTGTTTTGTGGTGAAACGTCATTACCATGGCAACGGTGTCAACGTCGACATGTGGGTGTGTTGAGGTAAGGATCACGATCAAGCATCTGAAGTTTGGAGCAGATCGGACAAACTACATGTGAGTTATAGCAATTTCGTGTTTCGTGGCCAGGCCGCAAATTGTCAGCGTTGCCATGGTAACGGTGTCAATGTTGACATATGGCCGAGTTGAGGTTGGGACCTCGATCAAGCATCTGAAGTTTGGAGCAGATTGGACAAACTACATGCGAGTTATAGCAATTTCGTGTTTTGTGGCGAGGCTGCAAAATTGGCAGCATTTCCATGGCAACGGTGTCAACGTCGACATGTGGACGCGTTCAGGCCTTGTGTCTGATGAACCATGTAAAATATGGAGCAGGTCGGACAAACTACATGCGAGTTATGGCAATTTCGTGTTTCCTGGCGAGGGCGCGAATTGGCAGCGTTTCCATGGTAACGGTGTCGATATCGACATGTGGACGCGTTCAGGCCGGGTCTCCGATCAACCTCGTAAAATTTCGGGCAGATCGGACAATGTACCTGCGAGTTAGTTTGTTTCGAGGCGTAAATAATAATAATAATAATCCTTATGGATACAATAGGTCCTTGCCATACTACGTATGGCTCGGGCCCTAATAATAATCCTTACTCTTATAATAGGGCCTTCACGCCCGGTTCCCGGTGCTCGGGCCCTAAATATCATTAAATAGCCTGCGATGAATGTATTATTGTTGTCTTGTCACTATACATACTCTAAGTTTATATAAGTGAAAATGAAGAAGAATAAAAAAGAGATTTTTCGCAAAGAAACTCCATCTTGTGGTTTTGCGACATGCCACTGCTTTACATTCTTTGATTCTCACGTGGGTTTGCGGCATGCTTTACGTTACTTAACTCATGAGTGCTGAACGACAGATGCCCAACAGGTTGAAGTTTCATGCCCGGAGTCACAACAGACAGAGACAGCTAGCAGGCAGCCCAAGAAGAAGCACTTTTACCGAAAAGAGGGGGTATGTCTGTGATTTGGTTACATTTTGGGTTCAAGAGGTCCAACACGGAGCAGAAGATGTCCATATGCAAACTATGCTTCAAGACTATTCCCACGCTCGATGCCAACACAACAAACCTCTATCACCTAAAGAAGGTCCACGAAAAAGAATACATAAGAATCCAAAAAATCCAAGCAAAACCAAGTTGTGGAACAGCGGGGGCAAGTTGCGAAAAGAAAAACTATAGCCAGCCGAAGATAAAGCAGTCTTTCGCACAAGGCATGCCATATGAGAAAACGTCCCAGCGCCATAAACAAATCACGTGCCATCTCGCGTTACATTTGTAAAGGCATGGCTCCCATATATGTAGTTGAGAAGGACAGCTTTCGAGACCTCGTCAAAGTCCTTGATCCGAGGTGCCCAATCGTAAACACTTCAGTAAAGTCAAATTGCCTCGCTTATAGACGCATGCCATATCTACCTCTACAAAGTAGCCTTTTATGTTTGCACTTTTATTCATGGTTAATGCTTTAAACAGAGTTCTGTTCAACCCTGATGTTTACTTTAGACACTTTATATTGATTTGCAAACTTTGCAGTACAAGGTTACAGATTTCAGAAAGTTGAAAAATAATTTGTTTATTTTTTATAGCTGAACTTTTGTGCAAAAATGTGTTTTTCTTCTCAGAAACTTGAAACTTAAAAATAGAGTTTATTTTGACAATTCAGTTTAAATAACTGTATGATTTTGAAAAAAATGTGAAGGCTACTGTACCTCCACCACTTGATACATTTATATTGCTGCACTAAAATGTATGTTTCTGATTTGTGACAGTTCAGTTAAATGTTACTTCAAAATAAAGTTGGAGAAAAGTAAGCAATGAAATTTTTGTCAAACTTTTGAGAGAATAACTGAAAACATACTTTATTGTGGTATATCGTGATATATATCGTTATGGTGATATAAAATAATCCATATTGTGATATATGATTTTTTCCATATCGCCCAGCACTAGTTATTTGTGGTCTTAAACTCTTCTTTTTTCAAATCTAGAGGTAGAACATTCAAAACTATTATAATGATAAAACATACAATTAAGTTAAACAACAGTGTTTTAGCTCTCGTGTGTATTGTTATGATATTTATTGCAATATAGATGATTGTCATTTTATCGACCAGCTCTACTTGATACTAACCAAGTTGCTAACCTCATTGTTTCACTGGATGACGTCTTCTTCTTTAGGAAACCGAAGGGAACACTAGTTTTTAACAAAACCACTCCAAAGTCTGATAACGACTGTCATTCGGAGACTATAGAACACAGAAAACACCAACAGGGCAGCTGTGGCTCAGAAGGTAGAGCAGGTCATCTACAAACCAGAAGCTTGGTAGTTCTATCCCTGGCCCCTGTCCACATGTCGAAGTGTCCTTGAGCAAAACACTGAACCCCAAGTTGCTCCCAGTGACTGTTGACCTTGTGAAGCTCTTTGAGTACCATCAAGGTAGTCTCACATAGCCAGATCTATCTCTTTGTTACCACTGTGCTAGTGCTGATAGGTCTGACACCATCCACTATCATTCTGAAATAGGGGTAAAAGTGATCTGTGTTGTTTGGCTAGTTCTTGGGTGGTGCTGAGTGCAGGATGCTGCAACAGTGCATGTGCAAAAATAGTGTCAGGAGAGAAGTTGTTTTGGTGGAACATGTGCACATGAGGAAGCACATTGTGGCATTAATGACTAAATCCCTAAAAAAGACAATGCTGCATGTCTTTGTCAAAACTTGCCATTTTCAGGGTGTAGTTACAGCTTGGAGGTTGCTATTCTTTCACATAGCAAGAGGGACTTATAAAGCAATAACACACAGACATGACAATCCTGCCACTGCACAGAAATATTCACCCATATTCTGGCAGAGAGTTTCCAGCAAGCCAGGCTACCATCAAAGCAGAAAAGTACTATAGAAAAGTTTTCTCTTGTGAACTCACTGCAGACCACAAACCACAGTGTGTCTCATCATCCTGACAGACCAGATGTGATGATGTTAAACAAACATGGTGCTAATATGATATAATGACTGAACAGCACGTGAAGAGTTCAGAGTCCAATGTGCTGCTGGTCCCTCCTGCAGTAAATACTCTACCCCTGTATGTACTGTACCACTCTTGTCTCACACAATAATGAACACACAGGTAGGAGCTGGGAGGAGTGAGTGTACAAATACTTTGGCTCTGTTACTAAAACAGCCCCAGGATGTGTCTGATGATGAGGAGCAGAGCAGCTGAAGCACTTCAGCTCCATTAACATCTGCACCTCTGACTGCAGCACAGTGATGTATTTTATTGCAGTGGTGATGTCAAGGTGGCTGTGATACCTCCAGAGAATCAAAAGGAGACCCACTCAACAGTGTGAGCAGTAGTTTACACACAGCCCCTTTTCAGATACCTGGGCCTGAAATTAGCCGTTTTCAATTTTGTATATTTGTGATGTATACAGTCAGTTGTATCACAAGTATACAGTTACCACCCTCTGTCAGTACCCCAGGACCCACCAGACCCACCATCATGGCACCCTGTAAGGATTTGCCAGTGTGCTTACCAGGGTTTACGTTATCAGCATATGCCACCTTTTAGCCGTTATAATGTGCAGTGTCCAGCAAATAAAAATATCAATGGCCAAAATGTCCACTTGGAAATAGGCTAGAATATGAATGAATATGAATAAATAAATTCATTAAAAGCATATTAAATAGCTAGTGTTGTGTAACCTACAATATGTCACCAAGACAGGTTTTGCCTCCACTGTTTCCACAGTGAGGGACTCTGTGTGTTTGGTGTTTAGTTATGTGATGTGTGCACAACCATAGAAGCATGGCAAGAAGGTAATTGGAATTTAATTTAATATAACACATAGGCTATAATATAATCCCTTATTACATCCATATACAAAAGCTACATCCGTACATATAATACACCTGCATTGCACAGTGGGTATAAGGCTGTGTGAATCACAGGCAAAACACGAAGGTGAGCTTTCATTTTGGGACTATGTTGTGTCTTCAGCTTTTGGATCCAGCACAGCACTGTGAAAGTTTATCACCAAGTTTGTGTGAGATGGGTAAGTTAACATCTATAGATTGACTTACTAAGCAAATGCCAGCTGCACTGAAAAAATGTCTATCAAAGTCCCCAAGGAGTTAACGTTAGGCCAATAAGCTGTCAGGCACAGTGCTTCTAGTATGATCACTAACATGCTCAAGCACAGAACAATCCATAATGCATATAGTGTTGAAAGTCTGATATTCCAATCAGCTTGTCAGGACGCAGGTGACAGGAAACAATAAAGTTATAGAAACTCAAACTAGTGGCAAATAAGCTTGAGTCAGTTTCTAGTTAAGTCAGTAGTTAAATAAAAAAAAATATAGATAATTTTATGACCCACTCTCCGAGTAAAAGGACTGCGACACACACAGACTGCACTTTAGTATACAGGCATGGTACAATGAAGGATCTGTGTGGGATTTTGAGCTGAAACTTAAAATGCAGATTCTGGGGACTTTAACTTTAACTGGTTTAAAAGGGGTACAATATGTCCCTTTTAATCACAGGTGACGGGTCGGGTCGTGGATCTTACTGTATATTAACAGTGTGAGGACACGGACTTATCATAGAGATTATTGAGGATCAGGACCTGTACTGAGTTATGCGGGTGTGGGTGGGTACAGGATTGCAAAACTGGACCCATGCAGAACTCTGGGCTGCAGTATGTTGGCTCCAATTTGTCTCCAATGTAAAAAGTGACATTATTAGACTCTTTTGTTAAAGCTAGTGTTCCCATCGGTTTTCTAAAACACAGTGCAATAACGAGGCTCATGGACAGTTACACTCCACATCAGTGAGTTGTGACTCACCTTTATACTCTGGAGTGAATTCCTTCATTTCTGGAGGCAGGGACTCGTAGAAGCGCTGCTCTCTGCTGATAAGAGGCTTACACACTGTGTGGTCATCGTAACGCATCATACTGGTGTGACCCCCCACCTGTACACACACAAAAACACCACAACAAGGTACAAGGTTAGAGGAGGCCAACAGCAGACAACTCTGACAGTTTGTTCACCTTGTTCTAACAGACGAAAATGGCCCACCTGGTGTATGAAGGGCTCCAGTGGTACGCCTCCACCTCGCAGTGAAGCCCCTCCCCCCGGCCCCGCCCCCTGCAGCTTGCTGTCCATGTTGTTGGTGTGAGGGAGGCACATGGCGCCAGGCAGACGTGCCGCGCCTCCTCCTGCTCAGGATTTAACAGCGACAGCTCAACTAAATGATGCTTAAAAGTGTCATGGGATGAACATGCAAACCAGAAACTGCAGTATGCTACATGTAATTTGTCTGCCATCCCCTAAATGATCTTATTTATAAAAGGACCCAAAAATATGACAGAAAATGTATGAGGCTACGAATCACACTTCATGTTTGGGCTCAGCTTCATCAGTTTTATAAATATGAACAGTTTACAGGTGTCTGCATATATCAACATGCAACAACTTTGTCAATTTTGGCAAATTCATGATTTAAATCTTGACATTAAATTAATTCAAGAAAAGAAAACATTTTACATATGACTGGATATTTAAGGAGGTAGTATAGTCCAGCAGAGCTGTATCAGAAAACCACTCCTTTTCCCTTTTAAACTCACATATAGTACAGTATGGGCCAGATTTACTAAGCAGTGCAAATTAGCACAAAGCTGCAATCCAGAAAAATACTGATGGGAGTGTCCACTTCTATGGCTGATCTATTAACAATGCATGAATTTCTGAACACACATGCAGCCCCAATGCAATCTACCAAGAGCTGCTGAAATTAGATGAGTCAGATTGCACATAAACACACCGTAATCTGACAAACACAAGTGTAAGTCTTACACATATTTCTCTCAGGAAACAGTAATCTAGATCAAGGTCAGTCAGCAGAAAGAGGAGTTTTCTGCAAAACCTACTTTAAAATCACAATGTCCAACCTGTGGTATCCAGGAACAACTGGATATGTGACTTCATGTAAGTATTATTGGTGTGAAATATGATATTATGACAAGCTTTATGACATCATGTGAAAGTAAATTAATGACCACTATCCCTGTTTAAAGCAGGACAGGAACAGTAAACAAAAAAAATCCTCAATCTAACTATAGTCTATCAGGTATGTAAGGAGGACCAGTCCTGCTCTTACCTTGGGCATGGGCTCTGGTGTGCAGTGACGGGGAGGGGGGGGCGCAGGGCACCACGGGCTGCTGGGAGCGCACGCCGGCCCCGGGGGGAGGCGGCGCCAGACCGAAAAACCACCGCGCAAAGCCTCCAATCAGAGTGCTCCAATCCACCGCCGGCTGCACAGGGACCCAGTCAGGATGAGGGATAGAGTTAGAGTGGGAGCGGGGTCACCACTTTCTGCAGAGACAGGAAATAAGACCATGTCAGGTTTAATGGATTCATTAAGGTTAATTTCACTTTGGTTTTTGATTTCAGTTTTGTTTGAGTTAGGTTTGGAGTTTTAATATAGTTTTAGTTTTACTTGGGGCCAGCCCTACATACATCACATGAAAATATAGTATCCATGTAGGAACAGGCATGCATCACAATCATCAAGCAAACACAGTTTATGGAATTTAAAAAAAACTACATTGTTAGACTTAGAATTTTGCTGATAGTGTCAAATTCAGTTTGTCTTCAGTCTTTTGTTTTCCTTGTTCTCTTAAATACATTCTCAGAAGCACCCAAGTGTGTTTACGGAGCACCTAAAGCCGAATTAACATAAAAAGACACCAGTAACCTAATGTTGCCTATTTTACAACTAAAGACGTTAATGAGAGAGCTTTTTCCCCCATATATAATATATATATATATATAAAAATAAATCTTTGACATGACATGCTTTTCAACCTGTTTATTATTCCAATATGTACAATTACATACTTTCATTAAAGGTCTCCTACTGTGAAAATGTATTTTTATTGGGTTTTTAGGATTATATAAACTGTGGTGTAAACAACAGCAACAGAACAGTGACCATGTTGGTCAAACTATCTATGAAAAGTGTATTATTCCTGCTTCAGTGAATCAAAACTACTGCACAGCCTCCAAAGACAATTGTTACAGACCAGTGGATGGATTTGACTTTTGGAGGCTTCATTCTTCATTTGAATCACTTGATATCAATTAATAAAATGTCAAGATCGATCTTTTAATTCATGCCTTTTCCGGTGGACAAGTCAAAACTCTTAGTTTTGCATGAGTTTTATTCTTCACACGACATGTTGTCAGTTGAATCAACATGGTGGGCCAAACAAAACTGAAAGTACCGCTGCATCTAAAGGCTGGTTTCACTGCACTTCGGTTTTGAAAACCACGACGTCTAAGACGAACCGGATAAAACAAAAGCTGCATGTAAGCTATGCAAAACTGAACTGAAACACTGTTAATACAACCAAAATATGGAACCATTTAACAAAACATCACCCAGACACAATCAACAAAACAAACGACTCAAAACAAACTGTGCTAGAGAAAGCATGAGCAGTAAAACTGCCTACAGTATGTATTTTTAATTAAAAAGTGTGGTTTATGACACACTGAAGATATATAGTGTATATATATTGGATTTGTTTACCTATCGGGGTTGCAGACTTGACTTCTGACTTGCAACTCTGTACTTAATTAACACTAATTGCCACTTCATGAAGTTAAATAAAAAGTCCATTAACGTTAATGCAAACATTCAAATGTTTAATAATGTCACAAATTAGAGGGTTCACTGTGCAATTTACAGTATTATTTCTTTGAGAATATTCCATGTCCAAGTTATACTGGTATTTTAACTGCCATAACCTGAACTGAATCGATATTGAATCGAATCAAGTCAAATTGGAATCTGGTGAACCTAACTGAGTCAATTCAGGAAATCAGTGGCGATACCCAGCCCTTCTTCACATATTATGTTTTTATCGGTGTGGAGGCAGAAAAAGATGTGAGTAAAGTGAATCTATCTGCACTGACAGGAATCAATAAGATTGTTCAACTGGTACATCTGAAGTGATGTGAGAGAATGGTTTGTGTATCACAACACTGTGACCAGAAAAATCAAAGCTTGTCTGCTGCCAAGTCTGAAACAATAAACACAATTAACATTTAAAACAAGAATGCTGCAGATGATAACAACAGTTCCCTTGGACTTAAGGATGAAATGAACTTGGTGGCATTTTTACTTAGAGAAATTAGTTTTTATTTTGTTTTAGTTAAAATAGTTTTAGGTTTGATTTACAGAAGGTCAAAAGGGTTGGCTGCATGACATCAAGTATGATTTACAAAACCAAAAAAGTCATTAGTTACTACAGCAGGAAACACAGTTTGATAGTTAATTGAAAAAAATAAGTATTTTTTTGCTTTGAAAGTTCTCCTCGCTATGTGAAAGAATAACAACCTCTGAGCTGCAACTACACCCTGTAAATGTCACGTTTTGACAAACACACACCTCTTTTTATGTGCTGTTTTCTTTTTAGGGATTTAGTCATTTTAATACTATGACATACGCATGTGCACACGTTTCACCAAAACAAATTCTCTCCCAACACAATTTTGCACATGCACTGTCACAGCATGCTGTGCTCAGCGCCGCCCAAGAACAAGCCAAACAATCCAGAGAACCAGAAGGTGTCAGACCTATATACAGCACTGGTACAGTGTTACACTTATGGACCAGCAGGGGGCTTTGAGTCCATTCTCTTATGAAGCACTCAGTTGTAAACATTGCTGGGAAAGTTAAAAAAAAAAAAGAAAAAAAGATGCAGCTACACGTGAGCTGTGATGACATGTTAAAAAATGTTCAACATGTCATCCAGGTAAGACATGACTTTAAATACACAAACCACAATACAGACTGCATGCACCTGACATCCTACCTCTGAGCTCAAGTCACGATCCAAGCCACACACACACACACACACACACACACACACACACACACACACACACACACACACACACACACAGACAGTGTAAACAGTATTTACCCAAGAGCAATAAATTCTAAAGTTAGCAACAAACAGGAAACATCAGGCCACATCTGTGCTGTTCTGGGATCAGTGTAATCATCCTGATGATGCATGACAAATGCACACCACTGCAAATACATACATACACACACAATCCAACACTGAAGATGTCAACACTTCCCTTGCGTGTAAAAATCTGTAAGAAATGAAGAAAATGTATTTGAAGTGCATTATTAGGCACAAATTATACCAGGAAAAGAAAAAACATTGAGATGAATGGCAATATAACCATTCACACTGCAATAAGATGATTCAAATAAAATGTTTCTGCAGTTTCAGTTCCACGCTTCACATAAACTGGTAGAAATATATGTACATATTTTGTGTTATGTACACATAACACTCAACACTCAAGTGTTTGAGGATTCAATCATCACTAAAGTGTATGTCATGCAAAAGAGCCAAACAGAATGGTCAAAGTTGTCATGTTAACAATTAAGGTGTATTAACCGATTTACAGCGTCAACCTCATGCAGAGTAACAGGCAAAAAAACATGCCACCTTTAACTAAAGCTGCTGGTGGCTTTTGGGGATGCATTCTAATGCCAGGTGTGAACAGATCTGAACTTTCTGAACTGCCGTTTTAAAGCCAGTAGTTTGCATTTTGGGCATCGCCATGTTGGCTTTTAAGAGCTGGAAGTGACCATATTTAGACAAAGGGGTGGAGCTGCAGGAATACAAGGGGTCAGAGCCATCTGTGAGGGGTCAAAGGTGAGCTAATGCTGTACATACTGACACAGTAAAACTGTAAACTTCACTAAGTATTGTGTAACAAAGTCATTTCACAGCCTTGTTATTGTAATTTATTAACCACAAGTACTGTCAAGCTGTCCGTCAGGAAAGAATTTGTGTCAAACCAGTTACTGAAGGAAATACAAGATGGCGGCAGGTCAGTCAGGTGCGGTAGTAACTCTGTTACTCTATACACTAATCCTGAGGTTTGAACAACCGGTACAGGTCGATCCATCTCCAAAATCTCTTGATAACATCTATTTAAGCATACTCAACAACGATGGACTAAATGCTCACAAGATTCACCGGTGTAATTCTACAAACAAGGTCCACAGCCAATTTGGATTTGGCAACTACACACTGGATGTCACCTTCTTAATAACACTCTGGCACAACCACAAGGTGAAAAGCATCAACCCCACATGTAAATGACAACCCGGTAATGCTGTGATAATACTTAGCTCAGATTGTTACAGGTCCAACACGAATTACAAACAACCCTGGTACCCAGATTGACCTAATTTTCAGTAACAAACCGGAACGAATTACAAAATCATACAATATGTTAACTGGGTTATTGGATCATAACGTGGTACTCATGTCAAGAAAACTGACCAGCAGGCGGTTTACTGCACACACTGGCAATAAAGAATACTTTGGCGTTCCAAAAAACAAAAAAGAGTATTTCAAATAAGCTATTAAAGGCACTCTTCTGCCAGATGGTAATTTGGAAATTATCAGTCAAACCTTTACAGAAAAATTACAGTCTACAATACATGAATTTTCACTCAAGATAAAACATAAAAAGAAGAAACAAACTCTCCCTTGGATAAATGATAACATCAAAATATAATGAAAGAGCGTGATAATGCTCTAAAATTAGCAACAAAATCCAAACTGACCCATGACAGGTATAACTTTGCAAAGCTAAGAAACAGAGTGTCAAGAGAATTAAGAAAAGCAAAGGCTAATTTCTTTATTACCATCATAGAAAATTCCCGTGGTAACTCAAAAGTCATATGGTCTCAGATCAAGAATTTACTGGACAAGATAATATCACTATGAAACCAACTGAATTAAAAGGTCCATGGCAATGATCTACAACATCCAGCTGATGTGGCCCAGGCACTTAATAACTACTTTGTAGATTCAGTGGCTACCATTGCAAGGAGTTTTCACTCTTTCCTACGTGATGAACACACCCTCAGCACAGACATTATTGATACAGATGAACCAGTATTAATCCCAAGTCTAATGTCTGCATCAGATGTCACTAAAATGATAGCTTCTCTTAAAACCTCTAGAGCCAATGATGTCTATGGGATGGACACATTCATGTTAAAAGAAATCTCATCCTCAAAAGTCTTTCCACTAACCCAGATTATTAACACCTCATTGAGTCAAGGGAAATTTCCTGACACGTGGAAGCCTGCAGTTGTGATTCCAGTATTTAAAAATGGTGATCCTAACCTTTCTGGGATGACAGTATTGGACTTTTGGAGGACATCTTAGGATATAATCTATGATCTATGATGTAGCAAAGAACCTTACGGAAACAATGTAAAGGGTAACATCCTGGCTTAACCACTCCCGTCTACAGCTGACTATTTCAAAAACTGTCTGCATGCTGTTTTCCAAAACTCAGAACCAGAACCAGATGTTTTCATTTCAGGACAGAGACTACAAGTTGTTACAGAATTCAAATATTTAGGATTATACAGATTCAAATCTGACCTTCAAAGGTCACATCAAAATAATCAGTAACAGGATCAACTACAGCCTATCAAACTTCAGATTAATTAGAAAATCATTATCATCTCAGGCAGCAAAGACATACTTAGACTCAATGGTCATCACGCACATTACATATTGTCTGACAAGTTGGTCTAATGCACATTCAACAGCCATAAAATCACTGGAATCTCTTTATAAACAAGCTATTAAAATATTAGATGAGAAACCATTCAGTTTTCATCACTGTACTATACTCAAGAAATACAAACTGTTGAAAACCTCATCAAACTGCAATGTCTATGTTTAGTGTACAAGATTTTGCATGGTTTATCTCCCCCTCCTCTGCCTGTATTCATCACCTGTAAATCTACAAATCTGAGAGTCACTAGAGGATCAATTCAGGGCAACTGCACAATTCCTTTAAGGAGGACTGCATTCAGTCAGGCAGTGTTGTTTTTTAGAGCATCATAGGCCTGGAATGTAGTACCACATTCAATTAGAGAGTCACAATCTTTTCAGCCTTTTAAATACAATGTCAAGAAATGGCTTTTAAACACACAAAAATGTGAACATTGATGTTTTATTATTAACTTTTACTTATGTTTGTCATTGTTGTTATTTATCATATTTAACTATTTTGTAATGCACTATGTATTTTGTTGCCCTTCTTGTTCACCATTTGTTGTACTCTTTATTGTTACTGTTTCTTAAACATAGCCTATCTATTTATTTCAGGATGCCAATGCAGATCAGGGAAGGGGACTGTCGATGAAAATTAGCCTTTTTAGCTAACTCAGGTGTATTTACATTTGTCTGAATGTTAATTAATGTACACTGTCCCTTATTTTCAATAAACAAATTACAAATGCATTTTATTAAATACACAGAAGCGAGCGAGCTGTCACACAGACCTATCAATCAAAGCCCAACATGGCAGACATCAAAGCCTTTTATTACACATGAGATCTTATTAACTGAGGGAAAATTTAAAGACAAAGTATGTAACATTTTCCTTAAAAAAACACTACTCTATATACTCTATAATGAAATGTGACCCTCTGTCAGAGTGTGGTGCCTGCAGTGTGGTGTCTGCCTACATTTTGTATTTTCCTCTTGTTTTGTTGTGTTAAGGACGTCCACGGGGTGGTGGACATTTAGCAGTGTGTTTGTATCTCCAGCCAACAATGGCCTCACCAGCATGTGCAGGCAGAACATTATAAAAATTAAGCAACACCGTCTCTTCTTTCTACTATTCTCACTTACTGTACTGTACTGCCTGAGAGACAAAACTCTGGGCAAATCTCTGGCAGAAACAGGAAATAATGTTTTATTTTTCCATTTCATGGCTTTTTGTCTCATCAAGCTGTTCTCTCTATCAATAGAGAATAGAATGTGATTTTGCAGCAAACTAATTTCCCCACCGGAAAAAATAAATCTACCCATCTATCTGGAGTCTATTAGTCTGACTATTTTTACAGAGAGGTTCAATGTAAGTCTATCGGAGCCAGTGCCTAGTGGCCATCAGCGGTATTACACTTATACAGATACTTCTGCACTTCGCTTCATTTTGGAGCCGAAGTCTCACGATCTTAGATTGTGATCGATCATGATTGATTGCAACAGCTTGGACGACATTCATTGGGCACGGCGCACAAACCAGCTAGTGGTGTGGATGACTTTGTAAACAGGAAGCGACATGGCGGATGAAGGGACGACTGGAGGTAATACTACAAACTTGTTCAATCACTTCAAATGAAAACATCCAAAAGAACATGACAAAAGTTGGTCTTTATGAACGGCTACTACTGCAGCTCACACACCGGAGCAGGCAACTGGACCAAAGCAGAAGTTATTAAATGTAGCATTTGAGAAGATGACAAAGTATGAACAAGGCAGTAAATGTTGGAAGGAGGTGACAGAAGCAATAACGTTTTATTTGGCTAAAGACATCGTTCCTTTCAAGACAGTTGAAAAGGAAGTATTCAAAGCATTAATTCGCATCATGGATCAACGTTATGACTTGCCCCCCTGCAAATATTTCTGTAACACTGCCATCCCATCTTTACACACAATGCAGAGACAATGTTGAAGCACAAATAAAACATGCAGATTTTTTTGGTCAAGCTGCATATCTGAGCCATATTTGAGTCTTCTTTTTGAGTCGACTTGAGTCTTTATTAACATTAACAATATTTCTATTTTTATTGTAACTTAAGCTGTGTTCCCTGGGATAATTTCTTCTTATGATGATGATGACAATAATAATAATAACTAGCAACTGCAAGCAGTTGGGGACTGCAGTTGGGGACACCCACGCAACTCGGAGTGGGCCACGGTCGAGGGGCTTTACCACCGTATTCCCGCACAAGTCGGGGCGAGGTATTTTACCACTGCGGGCATGTAGGCATTATCCAGTCCAACATCGTCGAGGACATAGCAAATTTGAAGGAAATGTCACTTCCAGTGTCCACGATGCCGTGCTAGAGAAGACCCACCAAGTGTACGTCACTTCACTGCATATTGTGCACAAATTTCAGGTCAATCGGGCAATGTTTGAGCCATTAGCCTTACATCCTGTTGGCAATAGGTGGCACTACAGACCACCCACCAATTATATGTTGCATCACTGTACATCATGTGTTGAACACACTGTGTAAATTTCACATCAATCGGTTGACGTTTGCGCCATGAGGCGGAGTTCCTGTTGCTAGGAGGTGGCGCTATGCGTCAGAGTCAATATCGTTGTGCTATTCCGTTCAGGGTGGGGCTCTCATCACATATGCGAAGTTTGGTGCAGATTGGATGATGTACAGCCAAGTTCTAACCATTTCGTGTGTCATGGCAAGACATCAAAACTCAGTGACTCGCCCTGAACATATAGTGGCACGAAACCTCACGACCTGCACAACCTTGGGAGCTGCTGAAAGCCCAGTTAGAACTCTACCTCAACAGCAGCTGATAACTGAGTCTCCAACACAATGGGGGTCCAGGCTCAAAATGATTGAGAAGGTATTGGAACAGGAAGTGGCCATTACACAAGAAGATAAAACATCTGGTGCTATCATGGCAATATGTTGATGTGCTAGAGTCATTTAAGAAGGCACTCAATCCACTGAGAGACTTTACAGATGCACTGTCTGGTGAGGACTATGTAAGTGCATCCACATCACAGAGCAGTGCAGGTCCATCCACATCTCAGAGCACAGAAGCTGAGAGGATACCACCAGCAAAAAAAACCCAAAGAAAACCCTTGCTTTCCTCTTTAAAACATCTGGTGTTTTACCTGCAGCTTCATCTACCACCCAATCTATGAAAGAAGCCATAGAAGGAGAATTAAAGGCATACCTCTCATTACCTGATGCTAACAATGAAGTGGTGGAGAATCCATGAAACACACTTTCCAAAAATTAGCTGCTTGGCAAAGAAATACCTTTGTATTCTAGCAACTAGCAGCCCATCAGAAAGGGTGTTCAATACAGGTGGAAATATGGAAATATTGTAACCTGCCAAAGAGCATCACTGAAACCAGTGGACAGGTTGATTTTTCTTGCAAAGAATCTGTGACTGTTTTCAATGCAAAAAAGTGAGAAAAGTGTAAGCAACATTGACAGCAACATTGACATCAATGAGAGCTCTAAAACTGTGTGAAATATTTAATATTTTTTAAACCCCAATTCAACCAAAGGTTTACATTTTACATTCACAAATTTGTTTTACCTGATATAGAAACTCAATTCTCAGGTTTATGTTTATATTCTCAGCAGCAGTTTGAGTTATTCTGATTTGCACTAATGTATGTTTAAGTTTACATTTTTAGCACTACAGGTGGTGTACCTGAATTCTACATGATTACATTTAATATATACTGAAAGGCAATGAAAACGCAACACTTTCGTGTCAGGACAGTAGGGCCTAGTTTCTGTTGTTTTGAGTATCGTGTACACACTGAGCATAACAGTAAAGACAATGACTTAAATGAAGGAGTGGTTATTGTCTCTATATAAAGGCAAGAAAAAAATGCTGAAATGGAATTGCTGCAGTGGAACAATGCTGTGCTTATCAACGTTTTTTTTAGAGGCCGGAGTGAGTGTTTGTGAAGTCGCTCCCGTTTGGGCTGTAATACATCCACAGTCACAAGGTTGCGTCAACAACATGACCAACTGAGCTCTGTGAAAGATCAGCCTCGTCCTGGATGCATGAAAATTGGTCTGGATATTAGATGAGGAAGACGCAACAGTGTTGTGTTTTCATTGCCTCTCAGTGTACATTTGCACTTTGATGTACTTGTTTTTAAGCAGTTTTATAAATAGAATTTTAGGGTGTTATTATACATTCATTATACAAGTTCAGTTACCTCATATGTTTGAAGTGCACTTTTGGTATATTGGAAAGTATACTTGAGTTATAGTATATATTGTGTTATTTTTTGCACTGAAAATGTTCTCATTTGCTGCTAGTGAAAGTTTATGTCATCTTGCAGTTTACATTCTTTGTAACTTGTGTTCTCACTACAAATGTTTATGCAGTTTTGGCATTTTACTTTGTATTGTCTCTAAATTTGCCATTAAGTTCATAATAAAGTGGCACCGGTATCTTGAAATTAGTTTGGTGTCTTTTGTGCTATATTGTCTTTAATCAGGTACAAATTAAACTAGAAAAGCACTGGCAAAGCGCAGACCTCCACCAAGCAGCTCATTTCTCCACTTACACCTAAAACTAGTACTCCAACATTCATGTTATCTACTTTATTGGATTCATTGATCATAAAACATTTCTTTTACCTTTGGAATAATCTTGGTATCATGTTTAGTTTAATAGTTATTTGAAAAAAAACTACATTTCCCTAATGGTGATTTTCTTGTAGATGTACCTCCATAACTATTGAAGACACAACAAATCTGTTCACACTCTACTGATTCAACAGACTCTCAGCTACACTTCGGTACTAGTTGCATGTCTTTATCTTCATTTGTTGCCTTACAGTGCCAGAAAATCCGCAAGCACCAGAATTTTTCCGCTTTTGGATCATAGCATCCAGAATTTTGCCAGGATCCAGATCAAACTTTGAAATATTAGAGAATCTATAGCGAAAGTATCCTGTATTTTTTGTTTTGCCAAGCAATCTGAGCATTTATTGTGGAGTTATATACACATATGCTGAAAATGGCCCTATGTCGCAATGATAAAGAATGCTTCCTGGATGCAGATGGTAATCCAGAACACCACCAAAATGTAATCATCTCTTCTTTGTCCCAACATCAACATTTCCTGAAAATGTCATTAAAATCCACTCATCACCTTTCAAGTTACCTTGCTAACAAACAAACAACCAAACAAACAGACACACAAACAAACAAACACCGACAGAAACATAACCTCCTTGGCAGAGGCAAAAATGTAAAAACATTTATAGTTTAGTTGTAACTAACCCATATTTTAAATGAAGTGAAAAAAATTGTGATTCAGATCGTGGATCGTGATTCTACCCCAAATGATCATATGATGATCTTTTGGCCAAATTGCCCAGCCCTATGTTGCGGTATGCTGCATAACATACGTGATGGAGCATACTACGTCACATATGTTATGAGCCATTTCAGCTTTTGGCCTGAAAATGCTTTTTCCCCACCTGCCTGATTGGGGAAGTGGGTCACAAATCTACTTGCCCAAAAGTCAATTTTTACTTGCCCCTATACAAATTGATATCAAATAACAACAAAGGCTAACATGAATTGTGATGTTTAGGAGGGGCTGTTAGTCTGACATTTAAACAAGATGCTGTTGCCTCTTGGTATGGCACTGGCGATGTTTTTCAGAACTTGATGAGCTTCTGAAAAACAACCTAATTTTAATCACCTGCCTTCAACATTCAGCAAACTGTGCAACACATAGTTTGCCAGGATAACTAAAATGTTTACTGATTTTACTGGCCCCGTTTAATCAAAGTCTGATAATAAGGTTTTTAACTCTGAAAGTGTATCCATTGTTATTACAGACAAAGGGATTTCTTAGGTGTTCAGAAGGCATAGGTGCTGTCTGGGTTCCAGCTTTTTCCATAAGTTTGTGAAAGACTTAAGGACACAAGTGGAGGTTTTGGGGTCCTCTCACAAGAAAAAAAATCTGTTAATTTTATGTTATTATTACCATACAGACATTTGGAACTATATAACATAATAAATAAACAACATCCAAAAAGCAAAGCCAGATAAAAGAAACACTGGAAAGCCTTCTATTATTTCTTCTTCTACTTCCTGCAGATCTGACTCTTCACAGTAGCTGCAACCATTTTGCTCATGTCAATAAAGTTCTAATGTGATTAAACGCTTTGTGGGCATGTAAACACACATCACATCATTTATTTAATGTCCATGTAAACAGCTCAGTTGGAATCTCTAATCAGAATCAACAATATTGCCCATGGAACCATAGCTACTGCTTCTAGTATTGTTGCTACTGTTGTAATGTTTTGCAGCTTTATGCTCCCGGTCAGCACAAACAAACTTGAGATGAAAACAACTAAAGACAAACAGACAAACAACCTGATCTCTAATCAGCTTCCTGGGTCCTGCCAGGTGTGGTGAATGAGTCGAGCCACCAGCCAATCAGCTTGGAGGATCTGTGCGAGCACAACGTACATCATTGGACATCACTAGGACAAAATTGGACACACACACTGTACTGAGACACTGACGGACTGATTAAGCTGCTATTTCTGACCGACTGTGTGTGTGTGATTGAGCCAATTAAGGACTTCCAGGGATATCTAGGAGTAGAAGTGTGGTGTGGTTTGGGGGCAAACTGATGCAAAACTATTTCAGTTCTAGTAAATGGCTGGTCTTGTGTTTATTATCATTATTTAAGATCTTTGTCCCCTTGTGCAGTGTTTTATGTTGTCATTTATTTACTGGATAGACAGGAAAAAAGGAGACCGGGGTATGACATGAAACATATTGAAGAATACATGAAGTATCACTGCAGTTGAATTGTGTGGTGGTGTGAGATAACATGTCCAAAACATAATACACTTACATGTACTACAAAAAGGGGGCTGAGGATAATAAACAATGTAAGATCTCATGGACACACAAACCAGAAATAGACCAATTAATTGATCAAACCGATTAAGAGAAAAAGCAGAGGAAGCTTGTTAATTCAGTTGCAAAACTCAACAGTGCTCAAACCCACAGTCATCAGTGGAATGGATTTTAGCCTGAATAAAACCCAATCAGAGTTGTGGGTAACAGTAGTGGGAGGACTTGGGTAGGTAGACAGTGAGGTCACATTCCAAATTATTTACCAGCCACCTGGCCAGTGACCCCAATTTATTTATCGCCAAACTCAAAACTGGTTTAATTTTGGATTTTTTTTTCTGTCTAAAACCTCAAGATAAAGCATGATTCAAAAGTAGTTTGCATCATGTTTTGCTGAAAAGCAGCACTTGCAAATGTGTCAATGTGCATTATTTGTTAAAAAATAAAAACAGTTTTAACAGCAATCTTGATTTAGGTTTTGACATTAATTAAAAACTCAATTCATTGAATCAGTTCAGCCCTATTTCCTACTTGTTCAGCCGTCTGACAACAGAAACAGAAAAATTAGTAAATGAGAACTGCACTATAGCGAATAGAGCTAATTCAATGTAGCGTACATGATCACAAAGAGCTGGAGGTGGAACAGACTGAACCACTGGACAGTGACCGACTGCAGTCTGTGTGACAGTAGGTGTGTTTCCATAAACAGATTTTACATGCATTTTGAAGTTTCCCATTTGAATATGGCTATGGAAACACCAAATTTAAAAAAACTTCCAGAATTTTTTGTTTTTTGTCTTTGTCTTGTTTGTCTTGTTATGAGTTAATACACATAATGGGAAATGGAAACACCTTTTTGAATACAGAAGAATTTAAATTCTAACATGCATGTAATTCACTTTTTCTTTTTTTGCAACTTTTCAAAAGGTAGTTTCAAATGTACTTGACATTTTATGGAAACACGGCTAAAAACGAGATGGAAACCCAGATAAAATTGCTGCGTATTAATCTATAATGCTAATGAGCACTAGTCGTGGATCACGTATGAAACATGTTTCATGAACACGCAAAATGACAGATACACAGAGCCACCAAGAGTTCCAGTTTGATAGTCTGATGGACTATCAGGTACCATTAAAATCAAGAAAATAAAAATATACAAAAATATAGTATTTAAGACAGGACCATATTTTTTTTTAATTTTACAACTATATTATTGGAAAATCGTGCCCTGTCCCTTTTTCCCCAGCAGTAAAAGTAAAAATGTTTGCAGACAGAGAAGGAGGTAATGAGGAAAATATAATTTAGAAAGATTTGTCACTCTGAAGAGCATCCCTTCCCTGCACACTGCACATCTACAGATCTGCAGATCTACAGGATGTAGGGTATCTGGTGACTCCTTTAACTTCAAGTTCAGAGTTAAAAATCTTACTTCAGCTGACTCAATCTGCTGACAAAGACGTGTGTTCCACCCGCATTCAAATCATCTGAGGCCATCAGATTATAATCTGAAAGAGGCCATCAACCAGCAGAGGTGGAAACCTGATGCAGAGAGACAGAAACTAAAGGTCACAGTGTCCCTATTCCTGTCCCTATTGTTGTTGTTATTTCACACGTTTTCATGGCTCCCTTTCTCTTTCACTGGAGATGTTCAGATACATGTCAAGTGTCATGAGGTCTAAGGTTTAAAAACCAGGCTGAAATCAGGGTGATCATGTTTAACAAGTTTGTTTGATCTGAACACAAATAGAAATGTTAACACCTCTAATACGGTTTTCAAAAGTGGATCTTTGTAAAAAATTGGATCTTTCAGTCACTTTCAGTCATGTGAACCCCCTTCCATTTTTCAACTGTCCACGGCTACTGATACCCCAATTACTATTTCAAATTTTTCTTAAATATGTTCTTTGATTACAGTATTTATTTCCTGATAAAGAGCAACAGACAATGATGCTCAGTTTTACAAAAGAAGATCATTCAGCTGGAACATTCCTATCTTGGGCAGGGACTGAAAATCCATCCATATTACATCCATAATACTCCACATGGAGTTGTTCATCTGGTTAGGATGCCTCCTGGACACCTCCCTGGTGAGGTGTTTAGACCATGTCCAACCAGGAGGAAACCCCTGGGCAGAAGCAGAACAAGCAGGTTGACCAACAAATCAGGGTCATGGCTAATTTTAGTTACAGTCAAATAAAAGGTGATGTTACAGTTGAATGAGTATCTTTTGTTTGCCTATTAAATACTATGTGTTGCATCAGGATATGACCACCATTAAAATAAAAGTCAATATTTAAGTGAAATTGGACATAGAAATTGGTGTAGCACTACTCATGCACAGTTGCAAAATGGAATGTGGTTCACATTTTGATCCCCGCCCATGCCCAATATTTTGACAATAGCTAGATGAAGTAAGCATGAGTCCACATTTTCCTGTACATACATCTGTGATGCTGCAGCGTTTCTACAGTATGAATTACATAAACTCTAGCAGTCTAATTTGTCCCGAGTTTTACGATGAAGTAAAAACATTTTTACACTAACATAACTCAAATGCGTAAATGTATGTAATTAGAAATCAGATGTAAATCAGACTCACTGCATGTCGGAGTTGAGAAGCCAGACCCACAGCTCACAGATTCTTCATTATTTCTTCAGCAGCAGCAAAACATGTCACAGAAACCCTGCAAGTTAACACCAACTAAAACTGAATACTTTAGTGTGGACAGATGCTAAAGTATCACTATAAACAGACTGACAAATTTTAGCAGAGCAGGAAAGTTTTGACAGTACTGTTATTTGTTTTTTTTTAATGACACAATCTGTACGATCCCTCTGAACAATAGATCACATGACAAATTAAGATCGATCACAATCTAAGATTGTGAGCTCGCCCAGTCCTACCTGACGCTAGAGCTGCAACAATTAATCAATTACTTGTCGACTACTAAATTACTCAACAGCTAATTTTTTTGAAAGTTTATCTTTATCTGATTTCAGTGTCTCCCCCCTGAACTGCTACCTTACCGTGGTGGGGGAGTTTGAGTGCCCGAATGATCCTGGGAGCTATGTTGTCCGG
>JAPQRN010000021.1:8225053-8259407 GCA_037367275.1 Coranthus polyacanthus
TTTGAATTTACGTCTGTAACTGTCTCTGAGGTTAACGGTGCACTAAAGAGGCTGGACACAAGTAAAGCAGCAGGGCCGGATAAAATTGAACCCTTTTTTTTTTTTAAAGTTGGTTGCTGATTTTATTGCTGAGCCTCTCACATATTTTTAACCTGAGTTTTACCAGCAATAAAATTCCTAAAATCTGGAAGTCGGCCTTTGTTCTTCCCTTGTTAAAAGGGGGTGAACCCACAAATGTCAATAACTACAGACCAATTTCTAAATTGTGTATTTTAGCTAAATTGTTTGAGAGGATCATTAGTGACCAACTAAAGGAATTTTTAGAATCAAATAATATTTTATCTCCCTTCCAATCTGGTTTTAGAAAATGGCACAGCACTGTTATAGCTGCGCTCAAGGTCTTCAAGGCTTTGGACAGAAAAAAATCTTTTATTCTTCTATTTTATACTCTAATATTTTTATTGATTTGTCTAAAGCATTTGACACAGTAGATCACAGCTTGCTGATACAAGCCCTACATCACATTGGTCTAAATATGCACCTGCCTGGTTTGCCAACTATCTTTCAAACAGAACACAATGTGTTCAGGTGGCTTCTTCTTTTCTGGACATTACCAAAGGGGTAACCCAGGTTCAGTGCTAGGACCCACTTTATTTTCAATTTACATAAACAATAACAACTTGTCAAATGCAATGTATCATTTTTATGCAGACAACACCATTATGTATTGCTGTTCAACCTCACTCACTGAGGCTTTTGAGTTTTTACAAGCTGCTTTTGATGTTATTCAGACTCGTTTATATAATCTCAAAGTGGTTTTAAACACAGACAAAACCAAGCTCATGGTTTTCTCTCGTTCAAGGGTGCTACCACAGAATATTCCAAATATTGTTACATCAAAAGGAAAACCTCTAGAACTGGTTTTAAATTACAAGTACTTGGGTTTTATTCTTGATCAGGAGCTTTCATTTAAAGCCCATATTAACAACTTGGATACTACACTTTGGGTGAAGCTTGGGTTCTTTTTCAGAAATAAAACTTGCCTCTCTCTCAGGGTCAGAAAGAAATTAGTGACAGTGACCTTCTTGGCAATAATTGATTATGGAGACTTGCTTTATTTGAGTGCTCATCCAAATGTCTCCAGTCCTTGGACACTGTTTTTCATTTGGCACTGAGATTTGTTCCTGGCTGCAGTCGTCTCACCCACCATTGTGAATTGTATTTGAAATCGGACTTGCCTTCTTTGAGTGCACGCAGATGCACACATTGGCTGACTCTAATTTATAAGGCTCTCTTAGGCTTAATTCCTCCCTATTTGTGCACTTTATTACAGAGAATAAACAGTTGCTATTCCCTACGTTCCTGCACTACTCTTGCTTTATCTGTTCCTTGTGTAAAGACTGAATATAGAAAAAGAGCTTTCAGCTTTGCTGCCCCCTCGGCATGGAATACTTTACAGAGTGATCTGAAAATGTCTGAATTTATCCCACTTGGAGCCTTCCGTTCTATCCTGAGGGAGAGACAGCGTGAGACATTGAACAGTGCTTGTGTTTTTAAATCTTAAATAGTTGTTTGTTACACTTCCCCGCACTATTTATTGTAAAACACTTTTGCACCTTCAATACTGTATGTTTTAACTTATACTATCACCTCAACTTATACTAACTTATACTGAATGTCTGACTGACTCAGCAGCTAAGCAGCTGTCAAAGCCCACACAGCAAGATACAGATGACACTCACCCACCTGTCAATCAAAGTGCCCACGCCCTTAATTATGTAGAACTTTCAGTCTTAATATAATTCAAAGAGGTGCGTTAAATATAAATTTACTCCCATACAGTTGTTGGGGAAATTAAATATAGAGATTAAAACCGTTTGTTTTGCTGTATGTTTATTTCTGCTGTCAAGTTGCAAGGATTGACTTGCTTTTGGAGCCAACCCCCAGTTGACAGTCAGAGAAATCTTTTGGTATGTCCACTTTGGCTTCATTTTTCAGTCCCCTGTGTTTGTTGTGTCCTCCAGGGGGCGCTCTCCTCTGGTTCCTGCAGTCAGACACAGAGTACAGAATCCAGAGACCTGCAGTCTTCCTACAGACTTGATCCCATATGTACGGACTGAGGAGGTGTTCACACTGGACCCACTGGAACCTGCTGATACTCCCCCCCCTCACACACGTACAGGTCAGGCACAACTACTTTAAAGGATGAGTCTGGTGATTTTCCGTACTTCTGTACTGACAGTCTTGTCTGTGTATTCATGTTTATGTTATTGGTCTGTGCTGTAGAGAAATCCGTGCCCGAGCCACCTCAACTAGCTCCTCTCGATGTGGAGGAGCAGCGGCTCTACTCCGAGCTCCTCACCCTATCTCTAAGGGAGAACCCAGCCACCCTGCGGAGGAAACTCATTTCCGCGGCTTGTATCCGTTGTCTTTCAGTCACTACTCAAAGCTACTGACCATAGGTGAGGGTAGGAACATAGATTGACTAGTAAATTGAGAGCTTCACCTTCTTCACCACAACGGACCAGTACAGTGGCCGCATCGCTGCAGATGCTGCCCTGATCTGTCTTGTCAATCTCCCGCTCCATCCTCCCCTCACTCGTAGACAAGATCTTGAGATATTTAAACTTGAGGCAGTGACTCATTCCAATGCCGAAGGGGACACTCCACCCTTTTCTGACAGAAACATGGCCTCAGATTTGCAGGTGCCCCGTCACTTCACACTCGGCTGCAAACCGTCCCAGTGCGAGCTGGAGGTCACAACTTGATGAAGCCAACAGGACCACATCATCTGCAAAAAGTAGAGATGTGATCCTGAGGCCACCAAACTGGACACCCTCCATACCCTGGCAGCACCTAGAACTTCTGTCCACAAAATTAGGAACAAAATCGGTGACAAAGGGCAGCCCTAGCAGAGTCCAAACCGCACCAGAAACGACTCTGACTTACTGCCGGCGATGCAAACCAACATCTGACTCTGGTCGTACAGGGGCCGAATGGCCCATAGCAGCGGGCCCTGGATTCCATACTCCTGAAACCCCCCCCCACAGGGCACCACGAGGGACGCAGTTGAATGCCTTTTCCAAGTCTGCAAAACACATGTGGACTGGATGGTCAAACTCCCATGCACCCTCTAGCACCCTGTAAAGGGTAAAGAGCTGGTCCAGTGTTCCACGACAGGACAGAATCTGCATTGTTCCTCCTGAATCCGAGGTTCAGCTATTGGCCGGATTCTTCTCTCCAGTACCCTGGCATAGACCTTCCCAGGGAAGCTGAGGGGTGTGATTCCCCTATGGTTGGAGCATAGGGGAATGCTCCAACCATGCCGCTTTTGTAGTCTTTGCGGTAACGGTTTAGCGGATGAGGAAACACACAGACCAATTGCATGCGAGTTAAGCCATACCACGTAATACTACTCAGCCAGACAAGTCTCTGCATTCTAGGCAGTAAACATTGCAACTATACAGTGCAGACAGATGCTAGAGTTAGAGACAAGTTACACATGAAAGGACGATAGAAAGAAAAAGAAAGATAGCAATACAGGTAGAGGGAGAAAGGGAGAAGAATAGAGAACAAATGGCACTCTCCAAAAAAAGAAAAGTGGACAGCAAAAATAGAGCATTTAATCCAGAATGGACAGACTCATATCTGTTCATACTTCCCACTGGGAGCACTAAACCAGTGTGTCTCATATGTTCTGAAACCGTGGCACTTATTAAAAGTGCCAGTGTGAAACGCTATTATCAGACAAAACATAAAGGTTTTGAACAAACATACCCACTCAAATCAGAAGTGAGATCACAGAAAATAAGTGGTCTCAGAGCCCAATATGACCAGTCTACCAGGATCCTGAGCCACACATTCACTACTCATGAGTCTTCCCTCAAAGTTGCTTGGATCAACACAAGAAGCCATTTAATGATGGAGGGGTTGTCAAAGAATGCATGAGTGCAGTAGCTGAAACACTACTTGAGGGAAAACAAAAACAAGAGCTTTGTGATAAAATAAAGCAAATACCCATGTCAGCATCATCTGCCACAAAGAAAAGTGAAATATTAACTCAGGATGTGCTAACCCAGCTAGATGAAGCCACATAGGGCACCATGTGTAGGCTTAGCTGTGGATGAGTCCACTGATGTGTGTGACAATGCTCAGCTGTTAGTATATGTCAGGGTTTTCAACACAGACCAGAAAGCATTCTGTGAAGACCTGTTATGTGTCACTCCCCTCCAGACCAGTACAAGAGGAGAACACATCTACCTAGCCATTAAGGAGATGTTAACAAAGAGAGGAATAGAGCCAAAACAAATGGTTTCTATAAACACAGATGCAGCCCCTATGATAGGGAGAGAGAAAGAAGCTGTAGCAAGACCGAAAGAGGACAATCCTAAGCTCATAGCTTACCATTGCATCATTCATCAATCTGTCCTCTGTGCCTCCCTGTCAGATGAGCATGCTGAGGTGATGAATACAAAGATGGAAATGATCGATTTTATCAGGGCATCCTCTTCCTACCAGCATCGCATGCTTAGGAATTCCTCAGAGAAGTTGATGCCAATGCTGATGATCTTTTGCTGCACAACAATGTGAGATGGCTCAGCAAAGGCAGGGTGTTAGAGCGCTTTTGGTCCATCAGGAGGGAAGTAGCAGCTTTCTTGGCAGAGCTAAGAAGTCTGAAGGCAACACAGTTTTCTCTCTTTTTAGAAAATGAGAAACAGATGGACAATGTGGCCGTTTTGGTTGATATCACTTCACATCTGAATGAACTGAATTTGAGGACTCCAGGGCAAGGACAATTCAATTTGTGAACTGATGACAGCTGTCCGCTCCTTTCAGAGGAAACTTGAGGAGAACTTTTCTCTAACTGGACCTCTTTAAATTTTAGTTGGCTTAGGGTATTCCTGGTGCCACATGCACTTATGAACACCCTTATGTTTGAACATGGTGTTTGTTATGGACAAACTGTGGCTTGCACAGAAGTCCAATAACAAAACACAGCTCGGGTTCAGATCGGGCAGGCTGTTCCTCCCAATCACTCCCCTCCATGTCACATTGTCACTGCCCATGTGAGCGTTGAAGTCCCCAGTAGGACAATGGAGTCCCCAGCCGGAGCACCTTCCAGCACCCCACCCAGAGACTCCAAGAAGGCTGAGTACTCCAAACTGCTGTTTGGCGCATAAGTGCAGACAACAGTTAGAGCCTGGTCCCCGACCTGTAGGCCCAGGGAGGCAACCCTCTTGTCCACTGGGGAAAACTCCAACATACAGTTGGACCCACAGCTGAGCTGGTACCTCTCAACCTCCCGCACCAGTTCAGGCTCCTTCCCCGGCAGAGAGGTGACATTCCATGTCCCAACAGCCAGTTTTGGCAACTGGGGATCGGACCGCCAAGGCCCCCCGCCTTCGGCTGCTGCCCGATCCACACAGCACCGGACCCTTACTACCCCTCCTGCAGGTGGTGGGTCCTCAGGAAGGTGGAACCATGTGGCTCATTCGGCCTGGGCCCGGCCGAGTCCCATGGTTGAAGGCCCAACCACCAGACGCTCAACTAGAAGCCTGTCCCCCAGGTCTGGATCCAGGGTGGGGCCCCGATGTCCCCGATCCGGGCGAGGTGGTCAGATTCCTTGCTCTTCTCTTTATAATGGTCTTTGGAACCCTTTGGTTAACATGTTTCTTCTTCAGGAAACAAAAAATAGTTTTTAACAAAACAGCCACCATAACTTCATACCGTCTCTGCAGTCTACTCAGCAGAACTTAACTCCACGGTAGAAAGTGACATGGGAATTGTTAACAATAACTATATAATAATGAACTGATCCTTTTATTGTCTAAAGCTGACAGTTTGGTCCTCGAGTGTGATTTTTTAACTCCTGCATGTGTGTCTTGTATTGTGTTATGGTTGGCAGGTCCTCCTCAGAGCTCTGCATCTCCTCTGGTTCCCTCCTCCTTTTATCGGGACTCTGTCCTCCATCAGCAGCTGCTTCACAACACACAAACACACCGACAGCAGGAGATCCTCCGAGGCCTGGCTCAGCTCCGGCAGGTACAACACACCTGTGTCCAAACACACACTGTTGATTTTAGATCTGTAAAGTGGACATTTAAAAACATCTTCAGTGATGGAAGAAGTCCTCAAAGTCTTTAAGTAACAGCTTCCTTACTGCAGAAACACAGCTCTACCTTTAAAGGTCCCATACTGTGAAAATGCACTTTTATTGTGTTTTTAGGTTTATATAAAGTCTGTGGTGTAAAATTAAAGCAGTGAAAATATGCACTTGTTTAGTACTGTCAGTCCTCTAGTGTCTCCACCACAAGATGTCCTCCAGACAAAACAAGACAATTAGATGTTGTCTTGTTTTGATGCTTGTGATGGAGGAAGCAGGAACAATATTCATAACCAATCATATTCATGGTATTTTTTTAGCCCCGCCCCCATCAGTTACTAGCAACAGAACAGTGACCATGTTGGTAAAACTAGCTGTGTGTAGAGTGTATTATTATATTAAAATTGTATTAAAAGTGTATTATTCCTGCTTTAGTGAATCAAAACTACTGCACAGCCTCCAAAGGAAACAAATGTTACAGACCAGTGGATGGATTTGACTTTTGGAGACTTCAGTCTTTTTGGATGTGTACAACACATTAATAACTGATCATTTTTGACACCTGTTGAGAATTCTGTTGTTGCTAACGGTTGCTAAGGGACCTGGGGTTAGCCAATCAGAACATTTGCTGATGAAAAGTGGGAGGAGACATTCGCCTCCCAGTGTAATTTGAGTTTGTGGCAGAGGCATCACAAAAGTGAGGGAAAATCAGATCTATGTCAACACATTACAGAAGTCTTTAATATACACCTATACACTGCATAGATAGAAGTGTTAAAATATGGGACCTTTTTAAGATGTTACTAACAGGACAGTTTATCTGTCTTAAAGCAATCCCCAAATGTCCATATGAACAAGTAAGTTCTGTAATCATTCCTCCTGTTCCTTTTTACCATTAAAAGTTCCTCGAAATCCACTTTTAATTGAGGTTATGGGTTGTAATTCCTTCCACTGTCATTGAGAATGATAGTGGAACATTAGTGTGCATGGACACACACTCAGTGGTTCTCTTTGCAGGGTTTACTACAGAAGCAGAGGGAACTTGAGACAGATCTGAACCCTCTACTGAAGCCACATGACAACGAGCTCCGATCAGCCTCGACAACGCACCGCATGTGACCTCTGACCCCATGGAAACCAGACAAATGGCACGAAGTGATTTTTAAAGTAAAACTGTTTATATCAAAGTGAACTTGGCTGCAGCAGAAGATATCAACATGAAACCACTTGTGCTGCAAACTAGAGCTGCAATCACAAAATAATCATCTGCAACCATTCTCATAATGGATTAAGGGTTTCAGTGATTTTTCAGTAAAACTGAAACATTTACTTCTCAAATGTGCTGATTTGTTTCCATCAGAGAATCAGTGAAACAGGTTTAGGTTTTGGACTGTTAAATTGGTTAGAAACACTCTCTGAAGTCGTCACTACAGGCTGTAGGAGATTACCTAGGGCTTCTGACCTATTTTAACATTTAGAAAAAACCCATTGATCCAAAAAATAATGTGTGCATTAATCCAGAAAGAAAAGAATCCCAACAAAAATCCAGAAAAAAGATAATCTGACCATGACCATTAATCCTGCATGAAAGTAGTTGTAGCTCTAGTGTAAACCCTCAGCTGTGAACATGGTTTGTTGTTTATTCAGCAACAGCTGATTTTTCACATGATCCATTCTGTATTTCTCTTCCAGAGTAGCTCCCATCTGTGTAATGTATATACATGTAAACACCTGTACAGCTTTATTTATTGATGAGTGAAATTAAACCAATAATGTGTTTCAAAGACAGAATAATTTGACAAATGTCAGTAACAAGTCATCTGCCAGGAAACAGCGTTTTTGGCACATTTCACTTCAAAAGAAGACCAACAGGGTTTGTGGTTACGTGGTGTAGAGACACAAACAAACCACTTCCACTACATGTCCCCCCTGTTGATCCACTGTGTCTTCTGTGTTTGGCTGTTTTTTCTGGTTTGGCTCCTTAAGTTTAATTTAAAGGAAGTCTGAATGTGTATCCAAGCTCCAAAATGTGTTGAAAAACAAGAACCAGAAATGAGGAGACTTCAACAACAACTCATAAATTCTGCGATTTGGAATGTTCAGCAGTCACATATAGGAGTTTTGAAACTGTCATTCTTTTGGTCATATGGTGTACATTATTTTTTTTGCTGCTCGTCCATTGCTGCTGTCAGATCAGAATCAAACCAAGAAACCAGAAGAAAGACTGGACTTGTCTTTATGAGACTCCACTGAGAGTTTCATCAGCTTTCAGAGCTACGAGGCAAAGGATTTGATGATTTAGGAGATATCGAGAAGTCGGACAGAGGAGACCTGCTCAATGACGTTACATTTATCCACACAACGGAATCATTTGAGACTTACTATGAGTGTCACATTGAGAAGCATATTTTTCTGAGAATAACATTTGAATAAAATGGTGTCACACTCTCCTTTTCTTTTGGGTGACAGTGACTTTATTCAAATGTTAGTTTGTGCATCTTCCTGCTGGCAGAGAGGCTCACTCTGTTCTGTGTGCTTGAATTAATGAAACATGTCATAAATAATGTCACGTGTGCTGAGACACTGAAAATCCCCCTTTGTTCTCTGTTGTCTTATGCACATCTGAATGTAAATAAACCGATAGATGTGAACACACTTGAGTATGTAAAGCCCATATCTATTGTCCATGTCTATTGCACTCTCAAAAGAAAAGAATAGACACCTATACAGGACAAATAGGACATACCTCTTTTAATTAGATTTTAGTGCTTTTTCTATTTTATATGAATATTTTTATGGAAAAATCAGCATTGTTTCCAATATATTCCATGTTATGTGACGATAACTATGGTCAACATTTCTCATAATTAACAGATCTTTCTCATATTTACAAGATAACTTGTAATTACAAGATTAGGTGCCTACATTTTTTGCAACGTTCCTCCGTAGTATTTTGCTTTTTCATATCAGTCATAATTTTAATGTTACCATTTGGAACCATCAAAGAAATGATTGGCTCTATTTATATAGAGCCAATCATTTCTTTCAGTAATAATGTTGTACTCAACTAAAAACTGCTCAGATGAAAGGCTTTTAGCTTGAAAGGGAGAAACAAATGAATTAAAGGGAGGCTTTCTTCAAATTTCAAATATTTAAAAATATTTCTGGAGAAGAAAAGACTGACCTCACTTTTCCTCTGCCATCACTTTTTTGGGAGGCAAGTTGTTGTGGAGGTGTTTTCAGATTCTGTACAGGTTCATACAAGTTTGAGAAGGTGAAGATGTAGCACACTGAAACAAGAAACATTTAAATAACTTACTGTGTACAGTTTAAATTCATTTATTTTATATACAAATTTTGTGAGTCATCTTTTCAGTGTGGCAAACTCATTCAAGTTTACCCCTGTAATGTGAATCAAGGGACACATTGTATTCGCCTTAAAGAAAATGGACTACCCCTTTAAAAAGAAAAGGAAGTAAAAACTGCGATTAGGCAAAGGCAATAATATATGCCTGTCCTGAACCGTGTGATTGTTTATATAATAGAAGTTGTAAAAACAAAGCTGGACGTTGTTTCGCCTGTTTATTTTGAGAGAGCAACAAAGAGAAGACAGCTGCTCTAAAAGTGTCAGTGAGCTTAAAAGTAAAAAAACTACAAAAGATCAGCTGTGTTAGAAAACATCTGATAAAAAAAGTCAAAGGTACAATCCTGTGAACATAAACACGACGACTCCTAAGGTGCATTTCACTAACATACATCCAAGGGCATCACAGAGCTTCAGACTGTGTAAATGACCAGACTGTAGATTTCCAGTGACAGCTCTGCAAGTGATGCCAAAATCTCTGACAATGTTGATGTTTGTTGTTTTTTTTTCAGTTATTTCAAAATTGACTCAAACTGACCCTTTACTGTATATATAACTTTACTTATTTACTTGAAATTATTGAAAAATAAATGACACCAGAATCAAGTTTTCAAATTGCCTTGACCTTGAGAAGAAATAAGTATTTTACTGTGAGAGATAGCGACACATTTCTTGTAGCACTTTAATGTGTGAACAGAGTCACTTCATTATTAAATTGTTCCACCCTCACGTTGTGCATTGCTTTTACTGGCTGGAGATACAAACCCACTGCCCAAAGGTCGATGCCCACAAATGTCCAGAGAAGTGATGATTGAGAGGGATTGTTATTATGAGTCATGTAGTATTTTACCAGTACCCAAAGTAGCTAAACATCTACAGACCAGTGGCCCTAACATCATACACGCTTCATGTTTTACCAGTTGGTGGTGGCAAGTGTGCTGTTCTATGCTGTTGTCTGCTAGGGAGGCAGCATCAAACAAAAGGATACAAGACGATTGGACAAACTGGTGAAGAAAGCTGGGTCAGTGTTTAGAATAGAATAAAAGAATAGATAACTTTATTTTCTGTCACAAGTGACTGAAATTCATCTCTTGACAGACTCAAACCAATAAATACAACATACATTATAAACATCATACATTATACATGGAGAGAAGCTGGACTCACTGGGGACTGTGGTGGAGAGATGCACACTGAATAAGGTGGAGGACATCTTGGACAATTCAGATCATCCTCTTCATCACATTCTGTCCAATCAGAGAAGCAGGTGCAGTGGACGACTCACTACGATGCAGGACTGAACGTTACAGAAGATCCTTCATCCACTGCATCAGACTGTACAACACCTGGAAGATAGACTGGAGACTAAACTGACAACTACTTGTCTAATTTTTCTTATTATTTTGTTATATTATATATATTATATTATTTTGCCTATTAGGTTACCTTTGGTTTTACTAGTGATGAAATAGAAGATTCAAATGATTTTTTTTATTAAACTGGACAGCCCAGAATCTTTTAGGTTTTCCAAATAACTTTCCCCTCTGACTGAACTCGCAAACTGTGCTTAGCTCACTAGCTGATGTTAGCTGCTGTTGCTTCACGAGCTGATTTGAGCCGATTTAACTGAAATAAACATGTATTTCATTAAAAAAAATTTATATTACATTTTGGAACAACTAAAACCAAAGGTAACATTTATATTAATTTTCTTTAAATCCCAGAAACTGGTAGTAGTATTTTCATACACACAAAAACACAGTTTCTGGTACAGGCTGGGTATTGTTTTACATAGTGCCCCAGTGCATCATGGAACCAGCAGGTCATGAAAACAGCTGAATGATCTAAACCCCACAGTTGAGCTCTATAAGGTTCAGAGATTTCACGTTTTCACCATTGTCTAACATGTATAACTTTAAAAACACAAACTGGAGACGATTTCTGGTTGTTGTGGCCAAGTTTTAATACAAAAAATGGATGTATAAAAAAAACATTTTTAAGTTAAAAGTAGTCTCACAAACCTACACACAAACCGCTCCCAGAGTTACAAAGCAAACAGTAGAAAACTTTTTTTACACAGGAACATGGCTGGAAGACGAGTAAGGCCGTCTGTCTGTCTGTCCGTCCAGCTCAGTCCTGTCTTCTGGTTTGTTCCACTTCAGTCTCTTAAATAAGTGGCTCAGGATTCCTCACTGAACAACCTCCCAAATATGAAAACCGACAAACTCGTGGTGCATTTGAGATAGCTGGGAACTGGGGACTTCTCATTGTAGTCAAAAGGGACACTACAGATATGACCCCAAACTGATCGATCCTGTAAGACGAGTTGTTTTGTGTTCAGGGCTGCAACTAGCTCTTTTCATTATCGAGTAATCTGCTGATTTGACAGAACTGTAAATAATAAAATAAAGTTTCCAATCAAATTCTCACATTTGAAGAGGCTGCAAACAGCTTCAAGTTGAATTGAATGATTGAAAATGACTAAAACACTCAATTATATGTGTGTTGTTATAAGTGATTTCTTTTTGCAGACTAATCAGTTGATATTGATAACCTGCTGCTGCAGTGTGATGTTCATCTTGAGATCCCAGCAGGCAGTAAACAGCCCGTCTGACTCACATTGGGCTTATTGACCATTAACGACAATTAAAGTCATCATTTGTTAAACGTTCAGTCCGTCAGTTTTTGTCTCGGGTCATCTGATTAAAAAAGCTTCAATGACTGAAAAAATGTCCAAAAATTACCAGATAAAAATGTTCTCAGCAGCGTCTAATGTGAAGAAGAAAAGTCTCTTCAAATAAAAGACCCTTTGAAGTTCCCGCTGCCTCAGGAATTTAACATGACACCAGCTACAACTATTTAGTTCACTGTGATTTTTCAACACTGGAAGACACTGTTTTCTGATGTTTTATACACTAAGTGAGAAAATAATCGAGATAATGAAAATACTGGTTAGTTGCAGCCCTGAGTACAGTCAGGAATCTGTCATCTGAGCACCAAATTAACTGAACTAAGCTCCTATATTGAGATTCGGACTCCTTTATGAAAGGAGGCCTCAGGAGTCTGCGGCACTGCAGGAGTCAGAGTTACTTACGCTGTGTTTTAGTGTCTAAATTGATTCTATAGGAAATTACATTTGCATCATCAGAACAGCAGGTCTGAATTCACATCAATCCACAACTAAACCGCACCACAGAAATATCATCTACCAACTGCAAAAAATACACCAGCACATCCACCCCTGACTGACTGAGAGCTGCCAGAGACCAAGACCAAAATTTGACTGTACATTTTACTGGTGTACTCAGCTGATGTTTAACTAAACCTCTGTCAGACGTTTAAACTCCTGTTGGATATTCGAACTCCTAAAACAGAAACCAGACCATTGTGACGTTGGTGCCGATTAGTTGTGTATAAATGGACTTTCAGGAACCTGATTCTTAGGAGGTGTGGATCAGAACCAGACCTCAGTCTACATTCAGTTGAATCCTCCTCGTGGCCCGCCCCTGTACCTGCTGCCCTGTCCTGCAGGGTTGTGGTACCCCCCCAGCAGTCCAGATCTGGTGAAGTCCCTACCAGCCGGTGGGAAGCTCCAGACCATAGCAGCGTGTCCTGCGGGCCCCAGACCCCCCGGCCAGCCAGGTGTGGGCCCCAGGAGGCCCCTCATGCCCCCCAGCATGGCTCCGGGATGGAAAGTCTGGTTGTGGATGAGTGGCAGGTGGGCATGGCGCATCGGACTGCGGCCCCGTTGTGGGTGGGGGAGCTGCTGACTTTTGTGGAGCTGCTGCTGAGGCTGGAGTCGGGGCAGAGCAGAGACCGGGTTGTCCTCCTGCTCTGTTACCATGGTGACACTTCCTGTTAGCTTGGCAGCTGGTCCCTCTGCTTGGTGGGACTCAGAGTCTCTGACAGGACAAACAGGAAGCAGTAACAGAAGACAAACTTCAGACATGCCACAACAAAACAACCCTGCAAACTGTAACTTTCAATTTGTTTCACAAACATTTACCTTGTTCCAACAGGTTCACATATTCAGTTCATATTTGGGATATTTTGTTTTTTTTTTCCATTCACTTGATTAATGCAGACTATTAGTCTTGCATAACCAGACCTATTTCCACTCCGTTAGTGCTGGAGACTGGTTTGACTCCATCCACTATCTTTCTGGAAGAAGCAGAAACACTCTCTGGGGTGTTGGGCTGATTTCTATTTCTTTAAACAAATCACGCTTGTCTTTGATGGAGCTAAGCACAGGATGCATCGACTACAGATTACAGAGTTCATTTCAGACATGCATAATGCATAAAAAAAAAAATGTTGTGGGGATATCTGCAGATTAATTGAGTCTTGGCTACTCCCAATTATCATTATATTGGCCTTTAAAAGTCCACTATCAGTCAACCTCTAGCAGAGACAGTGCCTGTGTCTGAGAGGGAACTTGTTATGGTAAAACATCTGTGGTACTGAAATGACTAAATCCCTGCAAAAGAAATATAAAGAAAAATATATGTCAGATAGCACAAGGGTGGAGAATGTGACTGAAAAAGTCTCCCAATGGCAGGATTATTCCAGCAGAGTACAACCTGTGAGTCAGATTAACTCAGAGTGCGAAATACCAAGCTCTGCTGTGGGTAAAACACAACCAGACAGAAACAATGTAAAAGACATAAGACGAAAACACACATGAAGTCTCTGATTTTATGATTCAGTGCTTATTTTGTTTACTTGTTTATTTTGTCAAAATAAGGAAAATGAGCACACTCTGAGCCCTTAATTAACAAGATGAAAACAAAATAAAAAGTGGTTATTTGTGGTTTTAAACTTTTTTTATGGTCAGAACATGACAAACACTTAAACATTTTATCATTATAGTTTTGAATGGTTGTTCTACTGTTTAATATCCAAATATACATAAGTAAAACACGTATTTTAGCTGAGAATGTAAGAAAAGTAACCCCTTAAGACAAAAAAAAATGCATCTTGCAATAAATATATTTATCACAATCTAAAAATGTATCACAATAACAATAGTTATGGTTTTAGCATCTAGTGCCCAGTCTTTCAGTTACTAACCTGTCTCTATCGCCCTCTGCAGGACAGCAGCTGCTACTGCTGCACACTGTGGCCTGTCCCCGTGGCTCAGCACTCTCTCTACTGTCATTGGCTAAATTTGAGTCTCTGTCATCACATGGTCGTGTCACTGCAGCTGGTTTGTGATTGGACAGTGGTGATGGTGGATGGACAGAGGTAGACATGTCACTCTCACTGGACACCAGCTGACCTCCTCCTCCTCCTCCCTTTGTCCGCTGGTCCTCCTTCAGCTCCGAGTCTGGTTCTGGCTGCAGTGCAGAGTGGATTAACTCCAAAGTGGCCGACACGGCCTTCCTGCCTGGTGTGAGATGGACTGTCTCTGAGCTGGGGGCTCCTCTCAGACCTGAAGGAGGGATGGAGATGTAGGATCTCTGTTCTGTCAGCCCGCCCTGATGGGGGGGTTTCAGAGATTTACTGCTCAGCTCTCGGACCTGAGACTCCAGCAGCTGCTTCTGTGCCTGACGCTCAGCTCGCAGCTGAGAGATGGCCTGGTGAAGAAACTCCATGTCTGAGTCTGAGTGGAGGAGGATCCTGTCCTTAGAGGAGGAGGCCAGAGCGCTGGATTCTGGGACCAACTGGTCTGACAAGTGGGAAAGATGGGCGAGACCTGGACCGGACTGAAGAAGGAGACGCTGGGGCTGATCACTGGAAGGGAGAGGGGGTGTGTGTTCTATGAAGACAGAGGAACAGTAAGAACACAAGGTCATCTAAACTGGGGCAGCAAAATTAATCAAATCGTAATAATAATCCCAATATCAGCATGTGCAATTATAGACATGCAAAAGGCTGCAATTTAAAGGTCCAGATTCAGGAGGATTTAGGGAGAACTAAATGGAAAAATAAATAAACACAACCTCTGTTTTATGGTGATATGTTGGATTTAATTTTTTGTATATTTTTTTACACTAGTTCAAGTTTGTATCGTTTGAGTTGAGGAAAAAAATAATAATAATAATTTAAAATGAGTAATTTGTGCACTTTCCTAGATAGCCAAGCAAGTAGACTCAAATCACAATATTGCCCACAATAATCGCAGTATGATTTTTTTTTTAACCAAATTGCCGCTGGTCCTGTACAGCTACACTGTTAATAAAAACTAAACTTTCTGTAACCCTGCAGTGTTTCAGTTCACAGTACTCCATTTCTCAACAAGACTTAAGGTGGAGGAACGTATTGTGGAAATCTCCTTGTTTTCAACAAGACCTGCAGTTTTGGAGATGCTTTGACCCAGTTGCCTCCATCACAATCTGGTCCTTGTCAAAGTCACTCAGATGCTTACGCAAACATTCTGTTGCATCCAACACATCAACTTCAATGACTAAATGTTCACTTGCTGCCTAATATATCCACCCACTGACAGGTGACACTGGAAACAGATAATCAACATTATGACCACTTCACCTGTCAATGTTATGGCTGATCAGCATATACATTTAAAGCTATGCTATATTACTTCATCATTTAATATTTTTTTTGAAAACAGATAATTTTTGGCTGTAATATTCCATTCAGTGGTTCAATCTTTACATATGTTCACCTCAGAATTTAAACTCGGATCACTTAACACAAACACCTGCTACCGTTTCCTATGCTGACGTTAAACTACCACTGGCTGCTGCTAACAGTGGATTTCCCTCCACATTAGGTGCTGAATCACATTACAACTAACTGACCTTTAGGCACCTGCAGGTCATCTATGATTGGCTGCTTGTCCTTGACATCACGGTAACTGACCAGTCGGCTGAAGCTGTGCAGGAGTTCATCAATATTGGCCACAATGATGCCCCAGCTGGAGAAGTCAAAGCAACGCTCTGGGAAATGCAAATGAAAATGAAAGTGTTTTTACATGTGATGTCATCACTGGCTAGCTGTTGATTGGTCAGATTTGATTGCGGCTGTACCTGTGAGGAAGACTGTGTGTCTGTACTGTGTGTACTGGGCCTGCAGCTCTAGCAGACATTCCAGGTCAGGAGACTGGTGGTTCATCATGTCGCAGCGATGATATGGAAGGAATTCTACGATCTGACGCTTCTGATAGGCTGACAGGACATCCAATAGGCTGGCAGCATCTCTCCTGAACCTGACAAACACATGAAAACACGCAGGCACTGTGAACTGTGATCTGATGATCTTAGATGGTGGACTTTCTGAAAAGCAGATCATGTGACAGACCAAGAATCATAAAATAAAAAAACAGCACTGTCCATACTCTCTTGATATTAATTTAAATGTACCAAGTACCAGTGTACTGTATTTTACAGGGAGTTTTGCATTATTGGTTGTTTGTAGGATTAATCTTGCTAGACTAACAAGTTTATTTAAATCCGTTTAGAGTGATTCTTTTAGAGGTCAACTGATAGTAGCTTTTTAAAGACCAATCCCTCCCCCAAAATATTTTGATGCTAAAAATGTCAGAAATTAACTTCCACTATCTTTCACTTTATTACAATGAGGATAAATGTTGAACTGTATATCAAAGTCAAAGTAATGCCTACATAAATAAGTCTAAATCACTGAACATCTTTAATCAATAAATGTGAAATTGATGTGTCATCTTTTTTAATTTCTTCTGTGGAATGACCCTCCTCCTCCTGTATTCACCTCACTCACAATGGCGATCCAGACATGCCTTTATGACATTGCCATTTTGAAGTATTTTAGGCCACTATTTTGAACATTCATCCACTAACTCCTCCAGTTCTACTGCAGAAAACTCAAACACAAATACATGTAAACACATGTAAAACACTTGTGTTTGTCCCATTACTGTAAGAAGCTGCATCTGTGTTGTTAGTAGAATCACCATATCCTCATCAGATGTGTCTATGTGTCTGGCTCTGCTCTAATTTGTGCTGGTCATGTAAAGGTCATTATTGAAATGAACTGACTGTGTTCATAATTTTACATATTGTTAGATCAACCGCTAAAGCTGGTTTTTCACTGCATTGGTGTAATGTGGCTAAGTTAACATCTACAGACCACAATAGGCTGTGTAGAGTTTGTCATAGCAACAGTGAAAAACAAGGTTTGAAGTCCTTTATTTTATTATAAGAGGTGTAAAACTATTTTTTGAGCCTCCAGAGGGAAAACAGGGAAAACTTGTAACTAGCCTACATTTTAGAAGGGAGAAAAATTATGATTCATGTCAGTCTGTGTATGTTACATTATGGTACTGAACTAATGCAAGCTCTGTGCAGTACACTACCTGGCTTGTTCTTTCAACTTTTTGTGGGTTTTGCAGTGAACCTTCCATCTCCAAATGCTCTCTGGAGAACTCTGCTGTTCCAGGACCATCAGCAACGAAGCCAGTTGATCTGCAGAACAACACATAGGTCAGCTGGGCTGCAGTGCACACCCACACATCACCACCACTCACAGACTGTTTCCATACAGCTGTTTTTAATGCATTTTCAATTTGTGCATTCAAAAACCCTAGTGGAAATGAAAATATGTGAAAAATACTCAAAGTATCGCAAAAGTTTTTATGCTTAGAGCAGGTGGAAAAGTTGGCATAACGATAAAAGATAAACGTGAATAAGTGCAACAGAAACAGAATGAGTGAATAAATATGTATGTATTCACATAACAGTAGTGGATGGAATGGGCATGAATTTGCATTTTCTTTTGCAGATTTTCTGAAAATTTGGTTAAAAGTTGGGAAACATTTATCCTACAGGTGAAGTGAATAATAACAGTGGTTCAGGGTTTACATTTGCCGGTATACGCCAGCTTCTAGCTGGTATCACGAGCACAAATAAAATAAATTCTTAAAAGCAGATTAAATAACCTAAACCTAAATGTTCCCCAAGACAACTGAAATATAAACCTAGAGGCTTTTTTATCTCTACAGTTTGCTTCCACTGTTACCACAGTGAGAGACTGTGTTTACTTTTTGTGATGAAGTGTTGCACCGAACAACCATGGATGTTTAAATATAACAGACATCCATCTAATAACGTAATAAAACACTTAGGCTATAATATAATCCTTTATACATCCATCCACACAAGCTTAGTTCCATGACGGACTGTTTTCTGTGCCATGGAATGTGTATTTTTATTGACTACACCTGCATCAAAGGCAAATCATGAAGGTAAACTTTGGTTATGTATGTATGTAATATGTTGTGTCTTCAGTTTTTGGATTGAGCATAATATGGGTATTATACAATATTACACAATAATACTTTTAATTAACTAACCATTTCTCCGTCATTCAGTCTGATAATTCAATCTGTCTCTTCAGTTTGTGACACAGGTGACAGAAAACAATAAATAGTAATAGAAATGCACAAAATCTTTAATTTAGTCATTGGCTATGTGAACCATGTGTGAAGTTCAGATGGAACTTACTCTCAGTGTGGAACAGAGCGACATACATTTGCTTCTGGCTACATTTTGACATGCAAAATGGGAGCTTACACAGTTTTCATCCACTTCAAGAGGAGTCAAGGATTTTAACACACTTTACTGCAGAGTTACAAATTTGCCCTGACATTCATCTCTGCACAAGAAAAATTCCAATGATTCTTATCAAAGGAAAGAGATGTTGAAGCCTAAATTGAACCAGGGCATTACGATGACCTGAAAATAAACTGCTGAGCTGTGAATGTGTGTCGACTCATACCGTGAGTGATGAAGTCTGGATTGAGGACCAACTCATCAGAGATGACACAGCCTCCAGACACAAAGAGCTCGTTGTAGCTGTTGTTCCTGATGTCATCCAGTTTATCGATTCCCACAAACACCACAGAGCGATGACGCTTCAGAGACATCAGGCTTGGGATCTGACTCACACACACATACAAAAACACACATACTGTTACCCAACTTGACTTATAATGTTGGTCACCAGTAAACCAGCAGAGTGACTGTGCTTCTGCAACTAATTAATCTGCTAATACTTTTCTCAAATAACCAATACATTGTCAGAAAATTTTAAAAAGACCCATCACAACATTCTGGGCAACTGTCAAAAACAGAAAAAAAACCCAATGCCAAACCAAGAAACTTAGCAAATGTGTACATTTATAAATATAAGAAATTCTGTTTAAAGTTTTATCAATCAAAATACAAAACTCCAAATAAGAAAAAGTTGGGATGACTTTGTAATGTTGTCATTTCTTCTCACAACACTTTCAGTCGTTCATGGACTGAAGACACCAAGTGATGAAGTGTTTCAGGTTAATTTTTTCTCATTCTTCAGTAAACAAGTCTTAAGGTGTTCAATAGTACGGGGTCTTTGTTGTCACATTTTGTGTTTCCAGAAGCTCCACATATTCTCTATTGGGGACTAGTGTGGACCGCATCAGACCAGTCCAGAACCCACACCCTCTTCTTCCTCATCCAGGTCTTTTCTAATGTGGCTCAATGTTGTTTTACATCGTCTTGTCACTGGAACAGTTGTCATCTTGAAGCAGCATGTGTTGATCCAAAATATCCCAAATAATGTACTTTTCTGCATTAATGTAGAAAAATTAAATCAAAATACATGGATACTGAGTGGTCTGAACAGAATCCATATTTCCACTGAGTGATGGTCCATCCCAGATGCCTCTGAGTCCAGAGAAGTCCACAACGCTTCTAGACACAGTTCACATAAGGCTTCCTTTTGACTCAGTAAAGTTTGAACTGGTATTTGTGGATGTAACTCCATAATGCAGAGCTTGACAAAGGTTTGTCACAGTAATCCTGGTCCATGTGGCTCTATCAGGTCTAGATGTATGATGGTTCTTAATCCTGATCCATGTGGTTCTATCAGGTCTAGATGAACGGCGGTTCTTGATGCTGACTCATGTGGTTCAATCAGGTCTAGATGAATGAGTTCTTAATCCTGATCCATGTGGTTCTATCTGGTCTAGATTAATTACTTTTTAAACCTGATCCATGTGGTTCCATCAGGTCTAGATGAACGATGGTTCTTGATGCTGACTCATGTGGTTCAATCAGGTCTAGATGAATGAGTTCTTAATCCTGATCCATGTGGTTCTATCTGGTCTAGATTAATTACTTTTTAAACCTGATCCATGTGGTTCCATCAGGTCTAGATGAACGATGGTTCTTGATGCTGACTCATGTGGTTCAATCAGGTCTAGATGAATGAGTTCTTAATCCTGATCCATGTGGTTCTATCAGGTCTAGATGAATGACTTTTTAAACCTGATCCATGTGGTTCTATCAGGTCTAGATGAACGACGGTTCTTAATCCTGATCAATGTGGTTCTCTTAGGTCTAGATGAATGACGGTTCTTAATCATGATCCATGTGGTTCCATCAGCTCTAGATGGTTCTTGCTGTGGTGTCGTCTGAGGGATCAGAGACCATGGTGTTCATCTTAGACTTGAACTCTTGTCCTTTATATTGAAATACGTCCAGATTCCTTGAATCTTTTCATTGTGTTCTGCATCATAGAAGCTGAAATATTCAAATCCCTTCATATCTTTCTTTGAGGAACATTGTTTTTGAAACATTTCAATCATTTTCTCACACATTTGTAGTCAAACTGCAGAATCTCGGCCCATCTGTGTTCCTAAAAGACTAGACCTTTCCTGGATGCTGCTTTTAATAAGAAATAAATAATAGTTTAAATTTATACAGCGTCTTTCATGAAACCCAAGGACGCTTTACAAATCGATGGGCAGACCAGGACCGACAAGTAGACATTACACAAAACAAAAACAGACAGACAGCAGATGGGAGAAGGAGGCAGCTGGGGGAACAGAGCTAACAGAGGTTGTAGGCTGTGATGAACAGGTGGTGTTTGAGGTGTTTTTTAAAGATGACCAGGGGTGAGGTGTTGCGCATGTGTGGAGGGAGAGCATTCTAGAGGGTTGGGACAGCAACACTGAAAGCTTGATCACCAAAAGTGCGGAGTCTGGATTGGGGGATGGACAGAAGACCACTGTCTGAGGTCCACAAATTCTTGGATGGGATGTATGGGTGGAGGAGGTCAGAGAGATACTGAGGGGGCGAGGCCATGGATCCTCCTATGTGAGAAGGATGATTTTGTATTTGATGCGGAACGGAACAGAACGGGGAGCAAGTGGAGGGAGATAAGGGTTGAGGTGATTTGGACCAAATCATGATTAGAATCACCTTTTTCAAATCAGACTGTTATTTCATTAGTTTAACTCACTGCTAGTCCTAAATTGCTGCTGTTCCAAATCTTTCTTGAATGTGATGAATGGATGTATATTTACAAATGAAATGAAGTTGACCAGACAAAACATGAAATATGTTGTGTTCATACTGTCTACAATGAAATACAAGTCAAAGGACATTTTAATATCACTGCGGTATTTTTCATTTGCATTTTCTATACCATCCCAACTTTTTCTTACCTGGGGTTGTACTTAATTTTCGATTGGTCAATGTAGCGTCTTTCTATCTATTTTCTGATTCTGAATTGTTGTATAGATTGTTGCTAATTACTCTGCATTTCATCTAAGTGTTGTGTTTCAGTGTTTTTCCCTATTTCTTTGTAGCTTTTTCCTGTTTTAAGAGAGCCTTTTTGAACAGTTCTTTATGGTTTTGATTAAAACCTGGCTGTGTGAGAGGACTGAACTGGAGGAGGACTGAACCTGGTGCACATGTCTTGCGATGTCTTTGTTCTTCATGACCACCAGCAGTCTGTTGTCAGAGTTTTCTTCGTTCAGAAAGGCTGCAGGATTCTGCTCCACATTACCCTGCTTCAACAGGTATTCCTGCAACACAACAAAACACACATAGTTTTGACAGGGTGTAGTCCATGGTTTAAGTCGACACAGACTAATCAGCATGTTTTGCTGCTGGTGCTGAGCTGAGCACAAGCAGTTGAGATTTTAAACTGTTGTGAATACAAACATACAGGTCATTCCAGACACGATTAATTAGGAAGTATATGTTTGAGGATATTGGCATTTAAATCATGGTGAAGATGTAGACATATTGAAAACCCCGGTATGTTGCAGAGAACAAAGCTGTTCTGGGGAATCTTGTGACATGTAATGTATCCTGTGCTGCTATCTGAACATAACTGTTTGTGCATCATTTCATGCAGGACAACAGGTGTGACAGACTGATTCTACAGACATACAGGACAGTCCTAGTGTGGAGTTTGAAGCAACAAAGATGTACTGAGTTACAAAATGTTAAATAAATTCAGGATTTTAGCTGTTGTTTACTTTTTCTTTTTTTTTTTTTACATCATGTCTCAAAAGTTCATTCTCCCTATAAAAAGTATCTGAAAGTTTGAGTTCTCAGCCAATTCAATTATTTCAAAAGACCAGATTGTCTGCCCTTCATCTTGATCAGTCTCATGTCTTTCAGAATGGAATGTATCGAATTCTTGAGACAGCTCAATCTTGCCCCATGTCTGTGTTGTCCTTGAGTTGAGCAGTTTCATGGCAGCGAGGGATGGACTACAAAAGATCCTGCTGTTCAGGGTTCCCCAACAGTTTTCAATTAGGTTGAGGTCAGAGGAGTTGGGTGGCCATTCCTGCTTCTGTAGGAATCTGTGAAGGTGGTCAACACTCCACTGTGGAGTCAGACAACCAGTCTGAGCAAGGGCACCATCTTGAAAAAACACCAATTCTGACCGCCTATTGAACATTGTCCTGGTGATATTCTGCTGCAGAATGTTGTTCACATTGTACTGTGTATTAATTGTGGTCCCGAGGTACTATGTGAGGTTTGGAGAGGCCTGAACCTGACATAGCCCCCACACCATGACACTAACCATCACATATTCAGATGGCTGAACTTTTTCACGACTGTCCAAATAAGTTCAATCATTCTACTCGATCAACTATTCAGGGTAGGGAAACTGGTACAGAGGGCATTCGTCAGAGAAAATCTAGTCCTCCCGGTCTTTTGGGGTAAGTGTGATATACTTGTTTGCAAAGGCCAATCTCTTGTCTTTCTGTAATTTGGCAATTCATTCAAGTTTCTGCTTTTGTAATCTCAAAAACCCAGTGTCTTTGGAAAAATTTTCTCCAAAATTTTTAAAATCTGACCGAGTCGGTGCCTTTTGCTGTTGGCCTTGCTGGCAAGGTCCTTGGCCCTAGAACTGAGGCCAGATGGACAGCCAGATCTAGGCCTGTCATTGAGGAAATACCCATGTTCCACCATTTCTAAACCCAATATACACTTCTGTCCAGGGATTCAGCTATGTCCTGATAGGTTTTTCCAGCCTCTCAGTGCAAAGGCTTGAACACGAAGCTGGGATACTCAAAGAGTGCCCTTTGTAGAATTGCTCTTGACCATGATGATTCCAGTTGCAAGAACTTACAATAACTGAGCTACACTCTAGTAAAGCAGGAAATTTATAGGCTGGAAACAATAGATAAACAACCCCAAAACATCTGGTTGACCAGACGCAACATATTTGTGAAACTGATATTGAAATATGTGGACCATTGGGGAGAAAATAACTTTTGAGACACGGTATACAGTAAGTAAACCCATTGTACCATATGAGGACTTTTTTTTTCAAAAACTACTTCATGCTCAAAGACAATGCTTACTTTTTATACTTATTAGGTCATACTGTTTCCAGCTAGCTAGCAGAAATTAGAAAATGCAATTTGTACAGTAGCTCAGAATGGAAATCCACTTCTCTCCTTTCTTCTGCAGGAGGCATCCAGTGTCAAGGAGCATTACTGTCACCTGCTGTACAGTGAGTGTGGACCTGAGTTAACATATTATAATTAAGACACCCAGAAGGGATGAACCAAACACTGGCTCTAATGAAGGTCTTTCACATTTTTAGCAGCTACCATAGATGTGGTTGAGGGGGGTATTCAGTTGTTTGAAATCTGCAACTTCATTACACACTGAACTTTAAATTATGTGTAAAAACTGAATATTAGTTTTTAGTTTAGTTAGTTTTAGTTAGTTTTTTTTTCCTTTTTCATCATTTCACCTTAATGTCTCTGTCCATTGGGTCATGTAGCTCGGTGCTGTGGACGTAGAACTGCAGCGAGTTCCGTCTGACATCTTTGATGATCTCCACCAGACTAGTGAACACCTCTGGCTGCAGCTGGCTGATCAGGGAGCTCAGGGCTGTGGCTGGGGGGGTGGAGTCTGAACCTGCACCTGTCAAAGAGGGGTGTAAAGGATCTGAACAGGTCTCTACAGCAGCAGTACAGTCACTGCTGCTCTTATCTCCAGTTTGAGTAACATTACAGCTGACATTCTTGCTGCTTTCCATACTGTGGTGTTGTTGCTGGGGCGACCAGTGTGGCTGTGCAGGCTCATTACAGACTGAAACAAAGTTAGGATCAGATAAAGTGACATGACGAGGTGGAGATGGGGGATTTCTGGTGTTTGCAACATCAGGAGGTGCTTCATCAGCCGTCAGTCCACTCTGATCATCATTTGCAGCTCGGATGCTGGCGACAAATACGCTGACGCTGTTTGCCAATGCGGCGTCGACAGTGTTGGTCCGGCATGGTGGCCAGCTGTCCTCACACTCTGTCAGCATGCTGCTGATGCTGTCCTGAAGTGAGCTGACGTAGTCCTGCACTGGAGGGCATGGGTGGTAAAAGGACACGTACTGAGAGAAAGGAGCGATGGGAGTGTGTGGGAGTGTGTGCTGTGGAGTGGGTGTGTCCGTGGGTGGGTTGGAGTGTGGGGACTGATGGAAGCTGTAGTGCACAGTCTCCTCCTGCAGGAGGAGCTGGATGTCAGAGGAGAAGGCGCCCAGGTGTTTGTCCACGATGCTGTCGATGCCTCGAGGATGGGCAGGAGGCGTGCGGATGGGTGGAGACACAGAGGAGGCTTCAGGCAGCTTCTCCTCCTCCTCCTCCTCCTCTTCCTCAGTCCCTCCTCTCTCTGGGGGGGAAGGTGTAGGGCTCCTCCTCTCTTCTGGAGCTGGATGAGTGGATAATAAACAGGGCTCCTCTCTGTCTGTGGATGCTCCTGCAGGAGGCAGACCTAGTGAGAAAACACACATTTATATAGATTTTAGTGCAATGAAAATCAACATCTTAATTTTGCGATTCATTTAAAAATATTGAAGACAATAAACAGGGATGCCAAATGAGCAGGTGTGAAAAAGGTGATTCTATCAGAGACTGACAAGACATGTGTGTTTTTGTCTCAATACATCTTGGTGACTTTTATGTCATTTTGGTCTTGTTACGTCTTTCACTTGAAATAAAAAACAAAATGTTTTGATGTTTTCTTGTTTTTTTTTAATTTTACTCATGCATGTTTTGATGCTGAACAGCACTTTAGCATTTTCTCTGTTTTAAATGTTCTACCTCTAGATTTCTGAAATGTTCTGACCATAAAGAAGAGTTTAAAACAACAAATAACCAACTGGTTTCTTCACCTTTCACTTAGCACCAAAAATCTGCCTTTAAACTTCAAAAAAGTAATTATTTGACATTTATTGTGATAATTATCAACACTGACTGATATTTAAATGCTTGTCTTGCTTGCTCTGAGGTGTGGCTTTAATGTAACTCAAAATTCTAAATGTGAACACATGGGACAGGTGGAGACAGGCGGAGGTTACCTGAACGCTCCCTGGAGGCCGCGGGGGCCGGCTGCTCCTCGTTAGCACCACAGTGGAGGTTGTTCAGTGGACTGGGCTCATTAGGCTCTGCAGGAGGGGGAGGGCTGGGGTGAGCAGCAGGGGATGGGGGAGGACTGGGCTCCGGGGACGGGCACTGAGACGGGGAAGGAGGAGGACTGGGATCTGGAGATGGGCACTGGGAGGGGGATGGTGGAGGGCTGGGGTCCGGAGAGGGGCACTGGGATGGAGAAGGAGGAGGGCTGGGCTCAGGGGATGGGCACTGGGATGGGGAGGGCGGAGGGCTGGGCTCAGGAGATGGGGTGAGGCTCTTAATGGGAGGTCTTGTCCTAGTGGCATTGATGCTTGTTGCTGTGGTGAGGTGCTGGAAGCGTGGGTCCTGGGGGAGATTTCGGTCTCTGTGGGTGTAGCGCTCAGAACAAAGGCCTGCAGACAGAGTTGAGGGTTAAATTTCATCAATAGATTTCTGAAAAAAGTATTGGGATGGAGGGAACAAAAATTAAACTGCTAAAAATGGTGAAAAATGATGAAAATGCATGTGACATGGAAACTGGAGCATGAAGCTGATTGATTCAAACAGTGGTGATCTGACAAAAACACAGACATTTTTTACCATTTTCCATCTCTTACAATCTCAAAAAATTTATTTATAACACATACACCCATCAGCCATATCATTGTGACCACTACCAAGTGGAGCGGGCGTAATGTTGATTATCTGGTTACCATGGCGCCTGTCAGTGGGTGGCATATATTAAACAGCAAATGAACATTTAGTCCTTCAGTTCAAAACCATTTAATCACTTCCATTATTAACTCAGTATTTAGCATTTTCATCATCAGTCTGCTTTTCTGAAAAGATAAATGGCAATTTTTTGTTGCAAATGATGAACATACAACCCCAAATAAGGAAAGAATTGGGACAGTATGGAAAATGCTAATGGGAAAAAAGAAGCAATGATATTAAAATGTCCTTTGACTTGTATTTCATTGTCATATTTCATGTTTCATTTGGTCAACTTCCTTTAATTTGTAAATATTCATCCATTCCTCACTTTGAGTCTGCAACACATTCAAGAAAACATTGGAACAGTAAAGTATTTACGACATTGTAATGTTTCCATTTCTTTTCATTCATGGACTGAAGACACCAAGTGATGAAGTGTTTCGAGTTCATTTTGTCTCATTTAGTGTTCAACAGAACTGGGTCTTCATTGTCACATTTTGTGTTTAGATGCTCCACATACTTCTCTATTGGGGACAAGTCCGGACTGTATCAGACCAGTCCTTTGTAATGTGTGCACAATGTGGTTTTACATGTCATCCCAACATTTTCTTATTTGGGGTTGTATTTGACTTATCCAATCCTAAATACACTTGGATATCAACAACTGTTAACATATGTTATGACTTCAATGCAGGAGAACCTTAATCACCCTACTATTTTGTAAATTAGTGTTTTTCCTAACAATCAGACCTGTAATGGGGATGAGGACCCATGGGATCTCCACCTCTTGCTCCTCCTCTTCATATCCTCCTGCTCTCTTGCTCAGCCCTCCTCCTCCTCCTCTGCCAGCTGCTCTGTGGTGATTTAAGTCCCCGCTGTGAGAGCTGGGACTGAACCCCTCCAAACTACTGATGCTGCCCGCCGTCTGCTCCTGCACACATTAAAAAAAACCCCAAAAAACACAGATAAAGCTGTCTTGGTTTCATGAAGGTTTTTCAGACAGTTAAACTCTGTTCTTTGATCACTTTGATCCAAGTTTCACAGTTTCACTAAATAAAGACAGCTTTCCTCAAGGATAAATGTGGCTTCACACTCTGCAGCATCACTTGACACACTGTGGACAAATGAAATCTGTTTAACATTGTATGAAACAATATTGTAGACGAAGTGAAGCAGCGGCTTTGGAGGTGGCTGGGGCACATCCTACGGATGAGCAAGACCAGACTCCCCTTCACAGCACTCAGATGGGCACCACCTGGGAAGAGAAAGAGAGGCAGACCACTCTGCACCTGGAGGAGGTCAGTAGAGGAGGAGATGAGAGAGGCAGGCAAAACCTAGAACGAACTGAGCTGGCTCACTCAACAGAGATGGATGGAGGAAATTTGTTGGCGCCTTATGTTCCATGACAGGGAGAGAAGAGGATTAAGCTAAGCTAAGGTGGCAAGTGTGCTGTTCTATGCTGCAGTCTGCTGGGGAGGCAGCATCAAACAAAGGATGCAAGACGATTGGACAAACTGGTAAAGAAAGCTGGGTCAGTGTTTGGAGAGAAGCTGGGGGGCTGTGGTGGAGAGAATGAATAAGATGGAGAACATCTTGGACAATTCATATCATCCTCTTCATCACATTCTGTCCAATCAAAGAAGCAGCTGCAGTGGACGACTCACCTCACTACGATGCAGGACTGAACGTTACAGAAGATCCTTCATCCACTGCAACAGACTGTACAACACCTTAGTCAATGGAAGATAGACTGGTGACTAAACTGACAACTACTTGTTTAATGTTTATTTTGCTTTCTTAAATTTTCTGGAGCTGATGGATATCAAATTTCCCCCTGGGGATAAATAAAGTGTATCTGTGTCTATAACATTAATGCTATATCCCATGATGCAGTGCTCTTTGTAAAATACACAGGCTGAATGTCTGTGAGAGGGACAGCGCTGAGAGAGAGAGAAGCTTAAACCAGCAGTCAGCAGCTTAGACAAATTATGTGACAAAGCATCTGACAAAGTACCAGCTGTGATACAGCAAATATATTCAACATATCACCCAGCCTGAGATGAATGTGTAGAAACGTTTGCAGTGCAGCATCCATTTGCAGCTAAAGGAAACCCAGCTTTCACCTGTGTTTAAGGATCTGTCCGGTGATGTTAATTTCTTTTATTAGTGAGGTTTGAACAAATGTGTAGGGCTAACTACAGACCTAGTTCGATGTGGCATGAAAAAAGTTTAATTTAAGAACATTGCGAAAAATGCAGTGCTTTATTTTATTTACAATTATTTTTATGTTTTAACAAATAATGCACATTGACACCTTTGCAAATGCTGTTTTTTTGGGTTGTTTGATGGATATTGCACAGATATGAAGTATAGTTTTAGTAATGAAAACCATTTTTGAATCAGGTTTTTTTCTTGAGTTCTCGTATAAAGAAAAAATTTGATTAAAATCGCAAACCATCCATAACAGTGAAAAAAATAAAAATAAATTAAATTTTAGTTCTCTGGCCTTGCCACCCAGCCATAGGATCACCGATCAACTATGGTCCGCACACACACAACTGGACCTGGGCAGATGAGAAAGCTATTTTAAAGTGAACGGTTACCTCCAGCTCCTCCTGTTTCCTCAAGTCAATGTCACAGCTGGTGGGTAGACCCAGCTTAGTGGCCAACCTATCAAATGGGCACGATTCCCTCTGCCCCTCCTCCTGTACCTCACAAACACTCTGATTGGCTGTTCCTCTGGCGGCCTGGTTGAGACCTGTCACAGGCGGAGAAAGGGTTTAAAATCACTTTAAACATTAAGAATTTACTGAGATTTATTCTGAAAAAGATTGAGACCAACAAGACAGCTTGAAAAGAGATGATGAGAAGGATTTGGTTCTCAGCTTCTAGAATGTGGCATTTAGAATACTCTACAGCTCTGACTGGCTTCTTCTCCATTACACCAGCAGCTGATTGGTCAGAAATAAAATAACTCAAAATGGTCCTCCGATTATGATGATTATATCAGTGGTTCTCAATTTGTCTCACCTTGGGACCTGCATTTTCCCATGGTCATGAAGGCACGAGCCACTTGCATAGAATTCAATCCAAGGAAACTTGTTTTTCAAAAATAGGCTGGTAAGTACATATTCAACCTTCTAAACAAAATGTACACATATTTCCAGAAAGATTTCTTTCTTTTTTTTTTTTTTCTAACCACACACTTCATGACCCATTTATAATGAGTCCAACACCCACTTTTGGGTCACAAACCACCAGCTGAGAAAGCTGGGATTCTATTATCCCGGAAGGTTTCTTTGCATTAAAAGAAAACATTTCACATTTCAAACATTTTCAATACAGACTGAGTAAAAACACTTGTGGCATCCGTAGGAGTGTAAACATACAGTTACAGAGGTGTGTATTGTACAGACTGTAAAGCCCTTTGAGGTGAATCTTTGATTTGTGATATTGAGCTATATAAATAAAACTGAACTGAATTGTCTCACCTGTCAGGAGGCTGAGAAGTTTGGATGCCAACTCAGATCCATCTTCCCTCAAATCAACGTTCTTTAAACCCACTAAGCCAATCACAGATGCCAGCGAGCCAGGGGAGGTGGGGACTTCAACTGGGAGCCAAAAACAGAGAAATCACATCAATCATTGCAGCATATTTATTACACGATGGATACATATACATATATAACAAATGTATTAAATGAGAAAATCAGCATCAGGAAGTGCTTTAATGTCGATTCTTTCATTTTCAGTGAGCTCTCAGCATTTGAACAGGAATGAGGAATTTCATACTGAATTCACCTTTTATACCCAAATTTGAGCCAGCTCACTGGGCTTTTCTGAGAAGTCAGAAATTAATCAAGCGTAACGTTCAACCACTAAAACTAATTTTTCTGTTCAGGAATGCAAGTAAATAACTAGAATTTGAATCTAAATCAAGAATAATGTGCTTTACTATTTTTTTCTGTTTTTGTAAAATAGTAAATTTGAAAATTCATGAATAACAATAATAATTATATTTTCATATTAGAAATATCATTTTGGTTAAAAAACTTCTACAAGTCTGAAAACAAATCTGTTTTTGCCTATTACGTTATTAGTTAATGATGGATTAGTTACCTGGACAGTAAATTTGAAAATTCATGAATAACTATAATAATTATATTTTCATATTAAAAATATCATTTTGGTTAAAGAGCTTCTACAAGTCTGAAAACAAATCTGTTTTTGCCTATTACGTTATTAGTTAATGATGGATTAGTTACCTGGATGGAATCAGTCATTTACAGATGTTAGATGCTGTTAGTTATGCTACACATATGTACAGCACCGACTGATAGACATAGATTGACAGTCTTTTTTGCCTTTCAACAAACACTCCTTCAGAACAGACTTCAGTCTCCTCCTCACCTCTGATCTCATTCGATCCTCCAGGTTCCTGTGATGCCTTCAGGAACTTCAGCGCCCTCTCGGCTGTCTCCTGCTCCATCCTCCTCTTCCTCCATGGGGTCTTTGGCCCTCCGTCACCTCCTTTCTCCCTCCTCACCTCATTCTCTGCATTCCTCTTACAGGTGAGAACCAGATCTAAAAGCTGCTGAATCTGAGCCACAAAAAGCCACGTTTCATCTCCTCACATAATAACAATAATAATAATAATAATAATAATAATAGTAATGATAACTTTAATAGCTCATTCAAAAACAACAGTTTAAAAAGTGTTTTGACAGACAAAAACAGGAAACTCAAAAGGTTAGAGAAGGTACTAGCACAAAGTGACAAAAGGTCAAACACAAGCAAGACAGCACCCAGGCCATTTTGGACACTAGGCCAAATTCATGTAAAATCAATGTGGAGAGCATCAAAACTAACTAAAATGACTTTTCCCAGATCTTATGGTTACGGTCGATCTCCAGTCCAATTCAGCAGGTTTTGTTTTTAAGCTTTTTGGATATTTTGGATACTTTTCCAAATGTTATACATATATGTGAAAATAAAAAACATGACTTTTGGACTTTTCAGTCTTAACAAAATTTGCAGGTGTGAAATCTCCACCTGGACCATGGTGCGGACCAAACAGCCAGTCTTGGGTGGTCTCAGTATGAATAGTTTTTATATTGTTTGGACTTTTGGAAAACAAACGGAAAAGAAAAACAGAAAACGGAAGAAGTTAAAAATGAGGTGAATTAAAAACATGTGATGTCAGATGCATGGTTGCCTATATAGGGAGACGCAGTACACGTAGATGACAACAGGACATATAAAATGCTTCCACAAACTTAGGAAAAACGCTAGAATGCACAAACAGGGTTTTTATTTTTAGGGTGACACTGAGTAACCATGGTAACCAGATGTCAGGTGACCTTACCTTCTGCTGGTTGGTCTGTCCGTCTGCGGTGCTGATGCTCACCTCCTCCCCCATCACCTCCCGATGGCCTCCCCAGTTCCTCCTGGTCCTCTGGTCCTGGTTCTGGTCCCGTGGCTCTTCAGGGCCACAATTTACCTCCAACATCTGTCTGGCCCGAGCCACCGACAACAGGTAGAGGGTGGGGCTGTACAGGTAGGAGCGCAGGTAGCTGTCCATGTTGAGCCGGTGGTGTTTGGGAACAGGAATGTGCTTCCCTTGCTCGTCTGGTACGGAGTCATACTCCCCCATTGGGTAATGTCGCACCTGGATGAGACATACATATCACCAGGAATAATGTTGATTATCTGGTTCCAGTGACACCTGTCAGTGGGTGGGATATATTGGGCAGCAAGTGAACATTTAGTCGTCAAAGTTGATGTGTTTTGCTGTTGGAAGCAGCAAAATGTGCAGTGTAAGGATCTGGCTGACTTTGACAAGGACCAAATTGTGATGGTGATGACTGGGTCAGAGCATCTCCTGCAGGTCTTGTTGGGTTTTCCCGGTCTGCAGTGGTTACTACCTACCAAAAGTGGTCTAAGGAAGGAGAACCAGATCTCAATCCAATTGAGCATCCATTGACAGGTGCCATTGTAATGAGATAATCAGCATTATTACCACTCAACCTGTCAATGGTCAGAATGCTACGGTGGTTTAGGGTTAGGCTTGGATGCAGTTTTTCACTCTTCTCAGGGTTAGGGTTAGGAGAGACAACATATGTACTTGTTTATTTATAAAGCCCATGTGGAAAACTGCCTTCCTGTATCACCTCCTTGTTACAGTGGTCCTTTGGAAAATGCCAAACTCTATCCAACTGTTGCCTTTCACTACAAGTCTCTCATGTTTTTTCTGAACTTGGAAGAACTGCTTTTAGTTTCTATGGTTCCACTAAATGGGACTTTTTAAAAAGCAGTCTAAAACTGAACACTCTGGTCCTGCTTGGTGAATTTCAATCCATGATAAAAAATTATTCATATTCTATCTGTATATGTTTCAAATTATTTGTGTATTGTTATCCTCTATTTTTTATTGACTGAAACACTATAACAGGTATTTATATACCCATTTTAATTACATTGTATTTTTTGTGTTTTAAGTCATTTTAACTGTCACTCAACATCACTGCAAATGAGGGTCAACCCTCAATGATCTTTGAGTTTAAATAAAGAAGAAGATATGGTAAGGGTCAAAAACTATACCCCCCAAACCCAGACAGCACCTAAGCCCTCAGAAAACCGACTGCAACCTGATAGTTTGGGTGAGCACTCGTTGTGTAAAGGCTCCTACAGACTGTAAGATTTCAGCAGCCGGATAAATTTATCGGCAGCCACGCTGTGACATGGATCTAATAAACTTGGGTATTACATGTATGCAGACTGTGCAATGATAAAATCTACTGAATCTCTGGCTACGATGCAAGTCAAAGTACAAGAATTAAATGTCCTGTACTGCTATAGTTGTAAACAATAAAGCTAAGCTAATGATCACATTGTTACAAATGTGGTATTTATGTGAACAGAGGAGGATGACTGGACTGGACTGGGGAAAAGAGGCGAACTTGGGATGACAATTTTGCAAAGAAAGCTTGAGATTAGTACTAGGGCTGGGAATTGCTACTGATTTCCTGAATCGATTCAATATCGATTGAGTTAAGGTTATGGCAGTTATAATACCAGTATTGCTTGGACGTGTAAGATTCTCAAAGAAATAATCCTGGAAATTGCGCAGTGAACCCTCAAAATGAGTGACATTATTAAACATTTGAATGTTTGCATTAACAAGTGACCCCAGAGTTGCGAGTCACAAGTCAAGTCAGCAAACCCCGATAGGTAAACATATATATATACATATATACATGTATATATATATATACATATATACATATATACATGTATATATATATATACATATATACATATATACACACAGATATATACATATATACATATAAATACACATATATACACACATATATATATATACACATATATATGTATATATATACATATATACACGTATATATATACATATATACACGTATATATATACATATATACACGTGTATATACATATATACACGTATATATACATATATACACGTGTATATATACATATATACACGTATATATACGTATATACACGTGTATATATACG
>JAPQRN010000021.1:8259507-8274785 GCA_037367275.1 Coranthus polyacanthus
AAGCAATATACAGTATTATCTTTATAATAATAATAAATGCGTTTTTTTCCCCATATTAGATGTCAAAAAGTATTTGCGGCTCCCAGTGGGTTTTTTTTCGTGGAAAGCGGGTTCAAATGGCTCTTTCAGTGTTAAAGGTTGCCTACCCCTGATCTAGAACAACAAAGTGTAGAAAACAGCCAGATTATATTCTTGAATGTATTAAGGATAACTTGTGAAGTGAACATTGTGTTTAACTGGCAACACAGTTTATCCATAGTATTTTTTACCAGTCTGTATTTGAGGAACAGATTTTATTTGTTTGTGTTGTCCTCACCTCCGGCTATTATTTCATTTTCATTTGATGAAACATGGTATGTATAACCCTTTTGTGTCTTGTCTTTGTCCATCCTCTGCAGACTCTGTATGACTCTATACTAGACTGAACCTTTTTCAAAAGCTCATTTAATGATACTGAGACCAACTTTTGCCTCATTTGTTCATATTTCCACCACACTGGTCAGTCAAATGAGCATTTTGAATAAATCAATGTGAGTGGTGGTGGGGATGTGACACCACACACCAACGCCTCATCGATCAATCAGTCTGCTTGTTTAATAAGATAATAATTTAGGTCATTTTTGAAACAAGTCATGATTCAAGGTTCTCAGAAATCACCAATTTCTGAGTTTTTTGGTTATGTCCAGCTGCTTTTACAGCTATTTTTCACTGTTTTAGTTTTGAGACTAAATGATAAACTGATTAATCCATAAAGGAAATAATTGTGTTCAGCTGTACCTTTAGTGGGATTACCTTTAGTGGGATTTCCCAGCACTGTGATCCAGCTCTGACCCACAAACAGCCCCTTCTCACACAGCTGCCGCAGCTACGACACAGACAAAAATAAATATCAGCACCGTGTTTTATTATAACAAAACAAGAAGTCTGTGTAGATCAGTAAGGGATAACATCACCTTTTGAGGATCGGCCACCAGGAAACAGTAGCTCTCCTCCAGTTCTTTGTCTGTCCTCCCGTCGACCTTCATCTCCTTCCTCTTCTCCACAAACTGAAACACACATCAACCATACATCCATCCATGATCTTCAGGCCAAATTTTTTAATGTTTTTTAATGTGTTTCGACAACAATAACATAACAAAACAATAAAGCACCTTATTAACAAAAATAACAGATTTTTCATTCCACAGTCAATAATTAACGTGACCCCCATTCATGTCCAGGACAGTGGTTATTCGTGGCCTTGGAGGGTGTTTGGATCAGCTCCTGGCTATGGCGTGACTACTCCATCCAGCTTGGAGCATGCCAATTATGCCCAATCTCTCTCCGGTTGCAACAATCGTGGCATCGTGGATAAATGTGATTTTGGTTCCATTTCGGTGTCTTTTTATAGGGAATGGCTGTGTACAGTTGAGTAGTGGTCAAACTCTGAGTTTCACTCATGAGCACACATGAGTAAGGAATGAAAAAATGCAAAAATGTATTTAACAATCATTTTAATTTGACTCTAATTTGTACTGAACTCATAACAGTTTGTAATTTTGCAATGGCAGGCACATTTTTGAGGAATTTTAGAAAATTAATGTGGTGCGTTTTTTTTTTTCCTTGAGTGTATTTTGCATCATTGTGCGTCTTCACAACATCAAGACTGACTTAGAAAGCACATACACGCATAAAAAAAACAATCCCTTGGTTAATATATATCTGTGAATATCACACTCAACAAAAACCATGTAAGAGTTGTAACAAGACAAAAACACTTTTAGTCTCTAATTGATTTTGTGATTTAGTGCTTATTCTGTTGCTGTAATGAAAGGATGGCTGATTGGGAAATAAAGTGATTTAAAACAGGTGTAAAACAGATTTGTAAATTTATGGTCTCAACTTTTTCTTAAATGTGTTTCAGCCTGAATGTGATGAATGGATGTATATTTAAAAATGAAATGAAGTCGACCAGACAAAACATGAAATATGTTAAGTTCATACTGTCTACAATGAAATACAAATCAATGGACATTTTAATATCACTGCTTTCTTTGTTTATTTGTGTTTTCCATACTGTCCCAACTACAGATTTTTTTAATTTGGGGTTGTAAATAAGATTCAAACTGAAACGTCTTAAAACTTACCCAAACTAAATCAATCAAATCAAAAACGCATTAAACAAAAAAGTTTTTATTTGGCTGCATTCCCACATACAGTGTATTAACGTACCTTTTAAGACACATTTTATACATATGTCTGGTATGTTCCTAATGTACTTATTTAATTTAACAGATGTTGTATATATACGCATTAGGCATTTAAATTGCAATATCCTTAAGCGACTATTAATTGACATTGTATGGACTTTACTGCATGCCCTTTCCCAATCCTGTTCACTGATATTGGCAGATAGGTCTTCGTTCCAAGAAATTAATTTCTTTGTTAAATTTGTGGGGGATTAGGAATGATTCCTAAGTCCTGAAATTTGGCACACATATCATGAGGAGTGTAGATTGTTGACTGATATGGGTTTTGGGTCGAGATGTGGTAAAATGGCTCCATAGTGCCCCCTGCAAAATTTCAAATATCCAGTGCCTGCGTCCAGAGTATCGGATCTGTCTCAAATGTTGCATGTTTGATGAGAGTACAGTTCTGAAGACATGTGCACAAGAATATTTAATCAGACTCAACGCGCCACCTACTGGCAAAAGGAAGTCTATTATTATTACGTATGTGGATGAATACACGTACTGTATAGCTCTGTCCCACATACTGCCCCAACTTTTTCTTATTTGGGATTGTATAATTCAGTTTTTTCATTTTTAGAGTCAAGCTAGCTTTCAAGTTTCATGTTTTGGTTATAATAATGCAAAAAAAAGAAAGGTTAATTGTTACTGAAAGTGGGCAGGGTGAAAAGTTCATAGGCTGACCATGGAGGAGTAATGCCAGAGCAATGAAACTTGGCATGCATTGATTTCAACTCTTCTGATTATTAACTGCATTTGTTCCTTCCAGATAAACCCACATTTGATGGTTCATAGAGCACTTTAAATGTTTGTAGTGGTGACTATACATAATTTGGCATTGTGGTGTTATCAAGTACCTGTAGAAAAAGGGTCTGGCCCACAAGGACATTCATGCTGACATGGTTGCCACATTAGGGGATGATGCTCTAGCTTTATCAACAGTGCGAAAGGGGCAGACAGAGCCTTGAAGACGACCAAGGTCTGGATGGCCTGCAACTGCCAACTACAACCACTGTGAGCCAGAGACAGTCAATCCATGCAGTGAAAACACCCCTCCTCACCTCCCCCAAAGAAGGACAAGGTCGTTTCATCAGCAGGGAGGGGATGGCCACAGTATTTTGGGACACAAAGGGCATTGTGTTCACAGACTACATTCGGAAGGGCCAGATCATAAATGGTACTATGCCAATGTCTCAGGCAGCTACCAAAGGCTATCAACACCAAACGCCAAGGAAAACTGATGAAGAGGGTGTTGTTTCATCAGGACAATGCCCCAACACACAAGTCTGTGGTTGCAGTGGGTGGTGTGCATGACTGTGGTTTTCAACTGGTTGATCACCCTCCATATTCTCCTGATTTAGCACTGTGTGACCATCATCTGTTTCCCAGCATTAAAAAACAATTTGCCGGGAAGCAGTATTGGACTGATGACGAAGTTGGAATAAGTGTGTGGACCGAATGGGAGACCATGTTGTCCACAAGTGGTCTTGGTCAACGTATGAACTTTTGAGCCTGCTGTATAGCGTGATATTTTCTGAGACAGTTATACCAGGAAAATCTGATACAGTAGCAACCCTAAACCACATTAGTCCTCTGCTCACCTCCCTCTCCAGCAGCTCACTGTGGACAAGTCGTGGGTTGCTGTAGGTGAAGCAGCCCACAGAGCCAGTGTCCATGTAGCTGGACGTCAGGACGGTCAACATGTCTTCATACTCTCTGGATTCAGCAGAGATCTCCTGAAACAGAGCTGACAGAGAAAAATACCCAAGCATCAGTATGTGTTGAGATTCCATCACAACACCAATACATGTGTCTGTCTACCTAACATGTCGGTGCTGACCTCGATCTACTGCAGGTCATACACTGACTCATGCACATATATGACATAAAGCTGCGGAAGAAAATTAGGAGACCACTGGTTTTACTATTTGTAGTGATGTGTTTGAGTAAAATGAACTGTTTTATTTATTCTAGAAATTACAACATTTTTCCCAAATTCAAAATAGAAATATTGGCATTTAGAGCATTTATTTGCAGAAAATACAACTAGTTAAAAAACACAAAAAAAGAAAAGAAATATACAATGTTTTCAGGCCTCAAATATGAAGTTTTTTGTTTGAGTTTGTTTTGTTTAGTTTGTTCATCATAATACTAATGTTATAAGAGGTCAGAATTCAATATTTGTTTTCAATGTTATTAAATATTATTTGTAATATTCAATATAATGTTGATTTTTGATCACAGCTTTCATGTGTGTTGACATGCTCTCCGCCAGTCTTTCACATTATTGTTAGATGTTTTATGTCACTCCTGGTGTCAAAATACAAGCAGCACAGCATTGTTTGATGGCTTGTGACCATCCATCTTCTTGATCACATTCCAGAGGTTTTCAAACAGGTTAAGGTTTGGATATTTGAAGCGGTCTCTTATTTTTTTCCATGGCTGTATATCCTATAGATCCACCAGAGTTGTTGTTTCACACATTGACATATACAGGATGTTCATTACACAAAGCAACAACAGACATGTGTGAATTGAAATGAGATGCCACCATTTTCTAAGCTCTTTGTTTTCCACATGATACACACAAACTTTTTTTTTTTTTTTTTAAATCTCTGTTTAGTGACATAAAACTCTGTTCATGTGTTGATGAGAGGAACAAACGAAGAGAAAAATGTTCATTAGAAAAATATCCATATTAGTGTGGACAGAACATTAGCCTTTGGTGGATGATCCTCACCTGTTACCAATTAACCTGATAATTGTGGAATCTGATACAGTCTTGAGAAACAGTCTTGTACATTCTGGAAATATTTCAGTCTTCACAAAATACAATTAAGTTGGTCAGTGAAAACAGAGAAAATCTTTTGTCACTTAAACAAAGGTTCAAATGGCTTAACACAGATTTTCGTTTTTTGTATTTTAGAAACCATTCAAACTTTTCTGGAAATGGGGTTTGTAGAAGCACTGAAATTAATTCAAAAGACTTTCATCTCATTTGTCCAGTGCATTAAAATGATCTGGTACGGATGTGGAGCCACTGGGTCACATTAAATGGAAGTTATTGAAAAAAACTGAAAAGGAAAGGCAGGAGCAGCTGCAACATGAACTAACAGCTGTTAGCCCAACTCAATTACACCAGGACCAGAGCAGCGGTTTGGTGCCAAAGTTGCCAAATTCTCTGGAGAATAATACAAAAAAGAAGCTGTAGCAGCTGCCTCCCTTAGGGCTCAAGTGAGATGCAAACACACATACACAGCAGTGGAAAATCAGCTCTTCATATGTAATATAAAGTATAGTGATATATGTCTTTACAAAGCATTTCAACAATAATGACATGATTTATATGATTCCTCTGAAACATAGATCCCATGAAAAATTAAGCTCTTCCCCATCTGTGACTGTCAGGCCACTCAACACTAGACTGGAAACTAGATTTGGGCGATGCAGCCAAAAATGCAATCATCAAAAGTTTCATGTCAGTTGATATTGATAACTGACACAATTTTTCCTTCCTTCCCCATTTTATTATTATTAATAGACAGCAATACAAACAAACAACCAAATGACAATAGTGACACAAAACAATACCCACTAAAAGTAAAAATAAGCAAATCTATTAAATAACAAATCCATCTACAATGTAAAAAAAAAAAAGAAAGAAAGAAATAATTAAATAATTAAGGAAATATGAGGGTTTGTCTCTACAGAAAGTCTCTATCTTTCTATCGTAAGTGGATAAGTGTACATTGGTCTACTTCATAAAACATTTGAAACAACACTTTCCATTGTTGTCTTTAGGACAAGGTTGCTAAGACAGGTAACCATACAGATTTAAATGTATCTAGAGAGCCTATATTCACATAGAGTATTTTTTCAAGTTTAGCTTTATTCAACAATGCATCAGTCCAGTCTTGAATGTGAGGGCACAGTTGTCTCTCCGTTTACAGAAAATCAACTTTTTAGCAACAGCAGAAGCAGCAGATATCCATGTATTATGTTGCTGTTGTGGTCTTGACAGAACCCCTAATATACAGAGAAGCAGTGCAGGCTGAATATAAAGCTTTGTCAAAGCACAGATTTCCTGAAAAACCACAGTCCAAACTTTCTGAACAATAACACATTCACAAACCCTATGAAGGTAAGCCCCATTATTAGATGCACATTTCCAGCATTTACTGTCTGGCCTCAAACCCACTCCACTAGGCATCCACTCATACCTGTGTCCATTTCAGAGAGACATTCTTGGAGACAGACTGAGCTCTTATCCAAACAGTAAAACAGTGTTTTAGCTGAAATTTACAAAGAAACACTAAATTACTTTAACAAGGACTTAGAAAAACACATGAATGCAAGGATGTGTACAAACCAATTCATGAACCAATCGTTTTTGTTTTACTTTATGATGCTGTTGTTAGAAAAACAAGTGAACTGATTATTTGACGATTAATAAGTTCCAAACCCACAAAGATATGAAACATTTTGACTATTTTGTGTAGTCCAAATAATGAATTGATAACTAATTTTCATTTCATTTTACTTTAATTGAATTTCCCTGAAGGGATTATAATATAGCTCATCTCTCATGTTTGCGTCATCAAGGTAACGTCATGTGATGAGCCTATGTAGCAAAGTGAATTCTAGTTTATGCCATTTTGAGCCCTTCCAGCCTCTGACACTCAGCCACTGACCAGCTGACATCACTACAGCCTATGATCATGGCTGAGGGTTTACACTGGGATCGGACCATTATCTTGTAATGTGAGGGGTTTACAGATTGAATCTTGACTTTCCCGAACTGCTCACAGACTGATCAGAACTGCCCCAATAATTTTCAAACATGCTTGAGATTTAGGAGTGTAAATCTGGATGACTACATCAGGAATTTCTGAACAGGACCACAACAACCAATGAGAGAGGTGGTGATTGTGTAACAAATTAAAATAGACAATAAAACTCTCACCTCAATTTCTTGTGTGTTGACCATGTTTACCTATTTCCTCATTCAGACTCCATCAGCCTTCTGCTTTTGTTTTTTCCCTACTGTAAAGCATCACTACATCAAATTTTTGGTTACATTTGTGTCCTGAGAGATCAGGTGATTATCTGTGAAAATTCTCCTTATGTGTGTGATGCAGTTAGGATTTCAACACTCCTGTAGTGTGAGTTGGGCTGATATCATATAATGTTATCTGTGGTTACCATACAGTCACACACCACATTCACCAAAGTCTTCATTCACCAAGGCCTCTGGGAGCCATGATGGATGGTACAATAACAAGTTCTTCCTGTGATGGCCATGTCTTTGCTTTCCATGGTGTATCCCCCAGGTCACTACACAGGGCCTAGTTTTCTATGCGTATTCCATATATTGGTCTTTTTGCTTTAATAAGATTGTAGATCCTGGCTAGGGGTCAGAAACAGGTTGTTGCTGATTTGCTTGTCACTGTGTGCATACAATGAGTATCTAAACCAAAGCTTTGAAAATTAAACTTGGTTAAGCATTTCTGTAGTCTCGTCATCATGATATCTTCATTGCTTGATACCTTGATAACACAGGCTAGTGTGTAATTGAGTGTCTTAACACACACTGGGAACTAGAAGGTCACTCAGAGAGCACAGACCTCCGTTAAGAAGCCACGACCCATGTCCAATCACGTCTGACTGAATCTGATCAGTCATTGGTAATTACAGCTGTCAATCACATATTTAACCCCCTACCTGTGTGAAAACACTTGTGATTAGACAAAGTCTCTGTCCCAGGGTAGATTTTCTACAGTCTAAAAATAGAATCTGATGAATGAAATGAATCAATGAAACTGATCAGGATTTGTTAGGAATCTTGTTTCCTTTCAGATCACTTGAATTATAACATGCTGAAAGGTAATTAAGGAATCTTTGGTCAGTGACGCCAAAAAATTATCAAGCACTGCAGCTTTAATGTTACACATTTATTTATGTCTGTTTATAGTGATTCTCCAGTCTGTCAGCACTGTAAGTATCTGGTTAGTTCGCTTCAACTGGCAGGAGTTTGTGTTTTTATTTTTTGCTACCACTGCAGAAATTAAGTCATGATGACTTCAGACTAGAGCTGGGCAATCTAGCAAAAAGATCATATGACAATCTTGTGAGGTAGAATCACGATCAACGATCTGAATCACGATTTTCTCACCTCTTATAAAATGAAGAAACGTTACAGCCAAACTATAACAAGTTTTCCTCGGTTTCAGGAGGCTTAGGCTGTGTGTGAAAGCTTTTTGTTGTTGTTCTCTGACTAGAAACTCGTTTTTTTTTTATCATTTTGTACTGACATTATTACAATGTTGACATTTGTCAATGTCTAGATTAAGTCCACATTTTCGTGTACATACATCTGTGGTGTTTCTATTAATTACATAGACTGTTGTCTAGTTTTTCCTGCCGTAGTTTTATGATGAATTTAAAACATGTTTACACTGTGACATACCGGTAACTCTAAAGCTTCTGTGTGAATCATACCAACTGCATGTCGGAGTCCAGAGCCCAAGGACATGCAGGTAGGGTAATTCTTTGTCATTATTTCTTCAGCAGCAGCAAAACAACATGTTAAACATCTCTGCAAGTTAATGCAGACTAAAACTGAACACTTAGCACTTACTTAGAACACAAAGCATTGCTATAAACAGATGGAAAAAAAACTCACTAGCCTAGCAACCAATGCTAGCGACATTAATGCTACAATCCCATAGGTTACTGCAATGCTCTCTGTAATTACCATAATTACACTGGTAAACAGGCCTTTGAAAATGAATGTTAGCTGAGTTTGAAAGTTTTGACAGTGCTGTTATTTATTTTTTTTAATCACACGATCTGTACGATCCCTCTGAAAAGTAGATCATATGACAACTTAAGATCATGGTCTAAGATCGTGAGCTCGCCCAGTCCTACTTCAGACAGCAAAGAATTACAGTAGCTCCATGATCTGCTGGTGGATGTAGATGACCAATGTGCAGTAATACTGGTTTTACACAGATGCTTTGCTTAAGCAACAGAGCAAAACACAACGTTAGAGGTCTTTTATATTATTATGAGAAGTATACAAATATTTTCAGTTCATTGTGGAACTCTGGTGAGACAAATGAGACTAGAGCAGATGTGTTTTGTGTTTCTTCTAGTTATTATCAAAATATTGCAATAATGTCAGTCCTAAATTATTTTAATCAAATAGCATCATCACACCACAGCCTCAGCCATCTTAGGGAAAATCCTGTTATAGTTTGGTTGTAGTTTAGACTACATTTGAGAAGAAGTGATAAAAATTACAATCAGATCGTGGATCGTGATTCTACCTCACAGGCCAGATCGCACAGCCCTATCCCTGCACTATATTTACAGGAGTTTAATGTGGTATCTGGAACTGTATTATTTTCTTTCTTATTTATTTGTTACGACAATTAACCCTGACAATACCAATCACACTCGCTATACCTAAATCTGTAGAGATAAGCAAAAATTAGAGTTTGTGCATCATGAGACATTTCTGGTCAAAACTCTCAGCCCCCTGATCAAACAGCTGATAGAGCTGTTTGATCAGGGGTTTCCCATCAAGCACTGAGCTCTTCCAGACAGTGAAGAGCAACTGTGGCAAAGATCCTTTATAACAAAAACTACAGATGCCTCGTTGTCACAAAGTTATCGTTGCCTATGTCCTCATGACGTCAGAGGAAGTCAGAAAGACATCTAGCCGGCATGCATTGTGTGTTGGTCCCTCTGTCTAGCTCATCTTAGACTGCCCCAAACATCAATGTAAACTTGCAGTTTTTTTGAAAATAAAACACCTAGACACAAACAAAGGCAGGTAGGAGGAAGGAGGTAAAAGCCCAGTTTGGGTGAGTTCCTGGGTCATTAAAAATTATCATAACTGTTCATATCAATTGCAATTAAAGATTTTAGCATTCGTGTTTTTCAGCTGTATATGTACTATAGTACTATATTGTACACTGCCTGGCCAAAAAAGTGCAATAGGTAAGAGCCTTCCATTAGATAATTACTGCGGTGATTAATATGTTTCAACTGGCAACACGTTATTTAACACTAACTGCATTTCTTAAATAACCATGTCAGATACATGTCCCATGGTAGTGGAAAAGACTACCTACAGGACTGACTGACTGTGGGAGCTGACAACGGCCGGGCTTCAAATTATTTTCTAAATGCTGTAAACTCGAGTTAATAAAGCTGTTTCAGAAGGGTTTCAAAAGGTCAAATTATCGGTCTGCATCAAGTAAAGAAAACAACTAAGGAGATACTGAAACTACTGAAACTGGCTTTAGAAATGGCCAACACATTATTAAAACCTGGAAGGATAGTGGTGAACCATCAGAGGAGGAAGAAATGTGGTTAGAAAAATAATCTTGAATGATCGTGATCAGAGATCACTTAAATGTTTGGTGAAATTAAATGGTAAAAAGTCAACATTAGAACTCACGGCTATTTTTAATAGTGAAAGTAAGTGCAACTCTAGGGATTGGAAATAAACAGCTGTGCAGCCTTAAGAAAACCACTTATCAATGAAGCTAATTGGGAAAAAAAAGGTTCACAGCATAAAGATTGGACTGTGGAGCAATGGAAAAAGGTCATGTGGTCTGATGAGTCCCGAGTGACCCTGTTCCAGAGTGATGGGTGCATCAGGATGAGAAGTGATCACCTGCCTAATGTACAAGCCTGGCTGGGTTGTGTGTATTGCCATTCAGCCAAAATATAATGAGATGCTTTTTGGCCGATATTTGTCCAGTTCAGGTATGAGTAAGGGGAAACAAATAGCTGAGACACATTTCAACAGAACATTCCCGAAGAAAAAGATACCAAGATACGTTGCCCATAACAAGGCAACTTTACACCTAAAACCACTATAAACGTCTCTAAAGAGATCAAAATCAGAAATATATTAATGTAAAGTTTTTCTACTTCAACTAAACATTCATTTATGAGTGAGCATAAAAAAATTTAAAAAAATCACATGCAAGCCATATACGTGCGCACACAACCAAGATGTAAACAATCCCGTAGGCAGTTACCTTAACGACTTTATGCTAATTCATGTTCACCTTCCCCAGCATCAACTTCTAACAAAAATAAAGCTTTAAACACAGCGGGGAATTTATTGCGATATAAATTACTCGCCAAAAGATCTGCAATTACACATAAAATGTATAAATAAAATAGTAGTAGAGGTAGTAACGTGGATACACCAAACGTTAGCATGTTAACTCTGCTAGCTAACATTCTCTGTCTACTTACTGGCTTTATTGACGAAATACTTTCACGGTACGAATAAAAACAAGTAATACCCGTGTACACAGGTGTACACATGAACAGGCCTTAATGTCGCTTGTTGTAACCATGAATAATCCCCAAAGACAGTTGAGGAACGGATTTGTCCGGAAATTGATTCTTAGCTGTCCGATAATAGACTCATAGATGTTAAAAGAGGCAAGAAACGTATCGGCAGCGCTGAAATGTGACTTCAATCATTAGTTGGAGTAGTCAGATGACGCTAAAGCTTGATGGTAAACCTAAATACAAACGTACAGGTTGGATAAATGATCCCGTCACTGGACTGAAAATGTTAGATTGGGGACCAGCCCACCTCTCTTTTCCTTTGCTTTCCTCGGTATGTGGAACTTGAGCGGCTCCATCGGCATATGTCTATGGTGCACCACTTGCGGCATCGAGTGTCTCCTCTCCATCCTACCACCTGCAGCACTCGGTCTGTCCGGACCACAGTGACTTTCTCTGCCCGGGTGTACTTCTATTAGCTCGCCATCTTGCAGCAGGCTGTTAGCGCCAAGCTCGGCAACAGCAGACACCCTCCTCGGACGACCTGCCTCTCTTAGCGGCAGGCTGCCGTCCATGGTTGGAAGCGATGCCTCTTCGCCAACCGTCGCTATGTCCCCGTGTCTCGGTTTGTTCCCCGCGATGAGACTGCTGTTACCTCCTGGTCCCGCAGCACAGGGACTTGTACCAGCATACAACCGTCATGCTTCCTCGTAGAAAACGTCTTCTTCAGTGGGCAGCTCGTACCCAGACTTAACGCTGCTGTGCTGCCACCTCCTGGAGAGGATGGGTTATGGCACTAACCCTCTGCCAAAACTCAAACTTTTTTCGCATTTGCCCTATTAGGATGACCAGGTTTAACCCGCATTAAGAGGGATTGCACAGCATTTCGATCCCTCGTCCCAACTTTGTCCCACATATTGGGACAATGTCCTATATTTAGATTTTGAAGTGAATACACGAGACCAAGTAGATTAAAGTCATGTTTACATCCATATGTGTCACAGATTTTAAGCAAACGTTTAGAAAAACACTGACCAAATGATTCAGATCAGAGGAGTATTTTGTGCATTTTATTGATTGCTTTGTTCATTTCTTGTTTATTTTTGTTCATTTATTATTATTCTGTTGATTTTGTTGCTTACACTGGCTATTACCACATTAAATAGATTGTATTGTGTTATGCTGTCTATTTGTGTTATATTTATATTTTTTCAATAACCACTGTTTTTGTTCTCTCTTATTTTTTTCCTTTCTTTTTTTACCTGTTCAAAATAAAAATGTTCAAATAAAAAAAGTCAGTTCAATCTACATTGTTACTGAACATTTTTATTCTTTTTATTTTTAGTAGCTGTTAGAAAAATGATTAATTATACTGGGCGAAAAGAGCATTCACCTTCAACTTATCTGCTTCCTGATGTAATAGCTTAGCCTAAACACATTCCACTGTCTACATCTCCAGCAACTTTTCCTGAGTAATTTTTCTGACATCTTGGTCCTTCGAGCTGGATCCCAACAGTCTTTCCTCCTTCCAGGTTCGGAGCTGAAACCGTGCACGGGGGAGTCTGAGACTCCTAAACAAAGACCTCTGGCTGAATTGCTGTTATTCAGAGGCTGGCTTCCACTGGAGGAGGGAAAGGTGACGGGATCAAAACAAACAAGACAAAGACCCGCTGGACTCAACTAAAGCGTGAGAAAAGTTCTGAGAACTTGTGGTGTGTATGAGATGTGGCAAAAGGCCATAGTAGTTTTGCTAAAACTGTGAAATATCAGTAAAGCTAAAATGAGTACGAAGTGGCAAAAAAGCCATAGAAATTTTTGTTAAAACTGTGAAATATCAGCTAGAGCTATAGCTATCAGCTATACTTGTTTTAGCTAAAAACTAACTCAAAGGACCTGTTACCACAACTTAATTTAATACATGAATGCAATTCAAAAATGATAATTAATTGAATTAGATAAACTTTCTAAGTTGCAAACTTGATTTTTTAAAGTTGTGATGAAATAATAATGTTAGTAATTAAATCAACTTAATTTGGCATGTAATTTAAACACAAATTTCATTGATAATGGGTTTAAAACAAAATTCAAATTGTCCTAACTTAAGAAAGTTGGCTTGATAACACACTGACTTCCGGATTTCAAGTTCCCCCTCCTACCCACATAACATACGCGGACAAGTGCCGATGCAGGCTATGTGTTAGTAGACTCGATAAAGGAGATAAAGACTTGATAAAAACAACATGCCATGGTGAGTAACATTTCATTTACATCTATTACTCCTACTAAAGAATTGAATTTTGTTTCATTGAAGTGAATCCTGTTCTGACATGTCTGTGGAGTCAAAAGGCAGTGTGTACTTACAGTGAATCTGAAGTACTCCAGTGTTTTGTCAGGTTACCCACCTGATGTGTTGCATGACCTATTTGAGGGCATAGTCCCTTGGGAACTGGCTTTGTGTCTTCAAGTGTTCACAAAGAGTAAACACTTCACTCTTGATGAACTCAACAAAAGCATAAAAACATTCCCCTACAAATGGCTGGATAAGACAGATGCTCCACAACAGGTCCCTCTGAATTTTTCAGCAAAAAAAAGTGTTGGTGGGAACGCCCATGAAAACTGGTCATTGCTGCAATTCCTACCCCTCATAATTGGATCAAAAATCCCTGAGGGTGAACCAGTTTGGGAAGTACTTCTGGTGCTCTAAGACATTGTCGGGCTTGTTGTAAGAGAAGACATCCAGAAAGTGCTGCAAGTTAAATTCCACAATGAGATACGTATCCAAATAGCCAAATATGTGTGGTACAGTGGCACAAAGTATGCAGTTGGAATGATTTTGGCTAATGGCTCAACAGGTGGTCTCACAGGTTTTGGAGAGTTGATCCAAATAGTTGTTGTGAAGGGCACACTTCTATTCATTGTGAAATGCTTGAGTGCTTGGTCAGTTGAAAGTGCTAGAGCCTACAGAGCATGTTCCCTTTGACACCTTAAGTACTTGGTGGAAAAAGCATTATAACCCTGAAATGGTACATTTGTGTTCCATAGATTGCTAGCATGTCCTTGACTTGTCAAATGCAGAAGTCATAGCTGAAACAAAAAGACAGTAACAGTTTTGGAAACATATTTACAGGGTTCTCTATTAACCACTATATCACTTTTTGATGATGCCTGAATTTACATCAAGATGTATTAAAAAATCCAGGGATAGAGTATGTTATTGTGGTTTGGCCTAGTACTATGTAAAGTCAACTCTGGGGGAAAAGCTTATGTATTTTTAGTGAATTTTGTTGTTAAGGCAATTACTGAAACATTTCAATCATTTTGTGTATTACAGATTTACCATGTCACAACTAGCCCATCTCCGAGTGACACTCAGATCATGATATTCAGAAACTGATATTGCCGTCTGGAATCCCAGGAACAATTGGAGAGCTTCATTCACTTGTTCAAGATACATTTGGGATTTGTAGGGATTTCTGTTTGCATTTCAAGGATGCTGATTTGATGAGTTTTTCTCCTTACTTTCAACAACTGACATCATGGACAAGGGCACTATCAAGGTTGTGTATATTGAGGAACCTCCTGCAGTAATTCTCACCTTAACAGATGTAGACAGTTCCTTCACAACTATTTCTTTCTAAGTTGGGCGAACTCCCACGAACCCTCGAGCACCCGACGGAGGGTATAGAGCTGGTCCAGTGTTCCGCAACCAGGACGAAAACCGCATTGTTCCTC
>JAPQRN010000021.1:8274885-8294531 GCA_037367275.1 Coranthus polyacanthus
GCTAGTAGCAGCTACACTATGGCGGTCCGCACCAGCTACAGGTGATTGGCTAACCGGCTTCATTTCCATGGTGCGGAGCCACGCTTCCAATTCAGACAGTCTCGCCTCCAGCGCAGAAAATAAGCTACATTTGTTACAGATGCCACTATTGGTAAAGGAGGTGGACGAAAAACTAAACATGTGGCACATTGAGCAACAGAGTGAGGGAGAGGCGGAAGGAGAGGCAGAGGAAGACAGAGAAGCCATGGCTAGCAGGCCACGCTAACAGTTAGGCTATATGCTAAGCTGTCAACTAGGCTATCGGACAAAGGTCCGGAGAAATTTAGTGTAGCTAGGTGTTTCAAATTAAGAAGTTGGCACTAGAGTAGCGTAAGTAGACACTACAACTCTAGACTTGATGCTAGACAGAATCAGCAGAGCTATGACACAGGTCTGTACACCAGCAACAGGTAGGGCAACAATACGCTCACCTCGGAAACAGGAGTTGGGAGGTGTCGGTGTTGGGATCTACTTTGGCACTGTGGCTCTGGTGGGACTGAACTCCCAAAGGAGTGGAGACATCAGCCGCTGTTTGTTCACGTGGAGCAGAAATGCACCTTCATGAGGATGCTTTCCTGCACTGATACTCTCTCCATGAGATGTTAGAGACTTCAACTTAAAAAATGTATTACTTTCATGTAGGACTGGGCGATCTCACAATCTTGGATCGTGATCGATTTTTGATCTTTTGATATTTGTCATGATCTATTTTTCAGAGGGATCATAAAGATTGTCATAAAAAAATAAATAACAGCCCTGTCAAAACTTTTCTTCTCAGCTGACATTCATTTTCAATGACCTGTTTATTAGTGTTATTACACTATTTACAGAGAGCGTTGTACATAGATGTTGCACTCAGCTTTGGGTTTGTTGCATTAAAGTAGTAGAACTGTATAGTATGCTTAGCTGACAGGCACACGATAAGACAAGTGACAGCAGTTTATCCACCTTCATTAGTCTTATTGTTTTTCCTAGCCTTCATATGGGGACTGATCCCAGCCATTATCAGAAACCCTTTTTTAAAGAAATATTATGTGAGAAGTCTTTTGGTTAAAATTGATTTAAATTACATTTCCATGCTTTTTTAATCAGTTCTTATCAGTTTGCTGAGAGCATATTGGAGGGAAAGGCTCTTACCTTTGAAACAGGCACAAAGGCCATGAGAGACGATATTGCCACAAGTCTTCTTGGTGAATCCAGTATGTTTCCTCCTTGATTTATCATTTATATCATAGTAAAAATTCTTGAAGTATAGTGTTTTTTCTTTCAGGTTTAATCTTTTATGCATGGGGATTGGTACTCAGCAGTGCCACCAGCATTCCTTTTGTATCAAGTACTATCTGAATATCAAGCAGCATTCCTTTTTGTGTTTTTGTAGAATCACTTGAGAACCTCTGCCATCATTGTGGATTTGAAGAGACAGATGACACATGGGTAATAACATTAAATTGAATATATCAGGAAGTTCTCTGTTATTTTATACTTTTATATAAAAACATCATTATTTCCTACACATTTTGTGGGATATTGACAATACATTTTATTGTTCCTTCTCATTTTCAGATTGACTGTGACAAATGTGAACGGTGCTTTCACCATAGCTGTGTGAAAGGTCCAGCACTAGATGAGGATGAGAACTACGTTTGTCCTCTATGCAAATAGAATATATGAGACAGAAGGACAATGCCCTTTTTTTAATTTATGTCCCGTTTTTATTTGTCTTGTCTGTTTTGAAATATTGTGTACTGTTCAAGAATAATAATAATAAAACCTTTTGACACTTAAAGTTGCAGGAGCCAAAATCAGGAGGGAAAAAAATGGCAGAATTTGAAAATACACACCTTCCTTGTGCAGCTCCTCCTCTGGGTCCAAATCTACAGACTAAATATGAATACAGATAACCCGACGTCGTTTCATGCCATTATGGAAAAATGAAGCAACTTTTCCAAGCTTCCGTGTTGAGACATGGGGCTCTTCCCAATTCCTTATTTTTCATCTCCTCGGGTCCTCAACTCCTCGACTCCTCGATATGACCCGGAAGTCAATCTCAGCACACCATCTTGAAGATGTCTCAATTCCCTAAAATGCACATCAAGGACAGAGGATTGAGGACCAAGGAGGCTGGCCAGAGGAGCGAGGATACACAGGTGTATCCTAGGTCAAATCTTTGCCAAAGTCTTTTCTGCGATTGGACCCCTGATATGTAAAAGGAGGTGTGACACACGTCTGGATTATATGAACCACAGCAGGAGCAGGACTTTAAAAATGAAAGTTTTCTTCAATCTGAAGTTGTATTAGTTATTTAAAATGATCCAATGTGTGATCAAACTTGTGTGTGTTAAATAAAAAAAGTATGACATCCCTACATCACCTACTGACACATTACGCTACATTTTGAATTGAATTAATAGTCAATCAGAAGTTTAGATAAACACTCATCTGTCAGATCATAAAATACAGCAGTACATTGTAACTAAACACAGATGATGCAATCATATATAACCAACGTCTATTTAAAATGATGGCTCAGAGGAAAGGATGTCTCATTTATTCAAATGCCTGTTGCCTCGGCTCCTCGGCCTGCGGGTCCTCGCCTCAGCTGCTCGGCTAACATCTCTGGTGGGAGGGGCGAGGAGTCGAGGCAAGGACCCAAGGAGCTACAACTTAAGAATTGGGAAGAGGGGATTCACTAGAGCAGTAGAGTCACGCTCGGTAATTACAGCTATCAATCACTGTTTTAACCCACCCACCTGTGATTGGCCAAAATCTGGGTCTCATGGGTGGATTTTCTACAGCCCGAAAACAATTTTGGGGCATTTTGAGGCTTTCTAATTTTTTATTTATTTTACATTAGTTATAGTGCTCAAATACACTTTGAGTGGACAAGTTTGACAAGTTTGACTCAGCAGATGCAAGCAATTGTATCCCCCTGCCTGCATTTTAATAGAGACACTCTGGGGTCAAATGATGTATCCAAATTATAGTTGAGTGCATTTTAAGTTAACACTGACATTTTCAGACATGTAAGGGTCATTTTGAGAAAAAAACAGGGGATGCAAATCTTGGCAGGTCCAAAACAGACCTTGCGGAAAAAGGCCGCCCCGAGTCATCCAGGAACCACGAGTTAGGGCTCCGCAATGCTACGCCGGAGATCCAGAGGGCTGCAACTCCTTCTTAACCAACTGCTCCATTCTGTTCTCCCTCTAGCCCTATACCTTCACATCAGAAGAAGCCCGGGTCGCCTTCGCCATAAACCATCTGACCGGACAAGCACGCCTGTGGGGGACGGCAGAATGAGACAGACACACCCCAGCCTGCGCTTCATTCCAGGCATTCTCGGCGGAGCTCTGCAAAGTCTTCGGTCCGGTCCCCATCTGTCCCGACTCCACCAGGGGCTCTATGAGCCTTACGCAGGGAATCAGATCTGTGTCGAATTACACCATATAATTTCGGACCAAGGCCCACCTGAGTGAATGGAATGCTGCTGCCCAGTGCGATGCCTTTCTGAATGGACTCACGGAGTACATGAAGGATGAGCTGGTCTCCTTCGAGCTGCCTGCGAAAGAAGGACTCCACACTGTGACCATGCATTGATCAAAAACTGTTACCCCCTTCCCCTCATCTCGGATGCGTTTGAGGTACTAGAGGGCACTACCAGGAGGAACACCTATCACCTGGTGCGCATCCGAGAGGGGGATGAATGGAAGACGGCCTTTAACACCCCCACGGGCCACTACGAGTATCTGGTGATGCCATTCCAATGCCCCTGCCGTATTCCATGCCCCTGGTCAATGACACCCTTCGAGACATGCTCAACCGTTTTGTCTTTGTCTACCTAAACGATATCCTCATCTTCTCCAAGGCCTGGGCAGAACACATCCACAATGTTCAGACCATCCTCCAGCGCCTGCTAGAAAATGCCCAGTTGGTGACATTCTTGGGGAGCATTGTGGGAGGAGGGTGCACCCAAATGGCCCACGCCAAAGAACAGGAAGCAGCTTCAGCGCTTCCTTGGGTTCGCCAATTTCTACCAGTGCTTCATCTGGGGATACAGTACGATAGCTGCCCCACTCACCACCTTCACATTGTCCAAGATCCAGTTCCGGTGGACCCCTGCAGCAGAAGCAGCCTTCATCGACCTGAAGAATTGCTTTACCTCGGCCCCTGTCCTTCAGATACCAGACCGGGAGAGGCAGTTTGTGGTGGAGGTGGAGGCCTCCAACGTGGGTGTAGGGGCCATCCTGTCTCAAAGAACTGCCAGTGACCAGAAACTACACCCCTGTGCCTTCTTCTCCTGACACCTGTCCCCTGTTGAAAGGAATTATGACGTGAGGGAATGGGAGCTCCTGGCCATCAAGCTTGCCCTGGAGGAATGGTGTCACTGGCTGGATGGGTCAAAGCTGTCCTTTTTCATGTGGACCGATCATCGCAACCTGGAATACTTGCGTTCAGCCAAGTGTCAGGCCTGGTGGGTGCTGTTTCTTGGCCAGTTAAATTTTTCCCTTTCCTATGTCAAGCCTGATTCCCTGTCCCGGCGGTACCCTGGGGGAGGGGAACGGCCTGCAGCACCGGACATCATCTTGCCACTCACCTGCCTGGTAGCCACCCTCACCTGGGACATTGAGGAGAGAGTCCGGTAGACCAACCTGGCCCCAGCACCTGCCCACAGGACCGCCTCTTTGTGGTACCTGGACTCTGCTCTGAGGTCCTCCAGTGGGCTCCCCTGTTCCCAACCTTCCACGTTTCCAAGATAAAGCCGGTCCAAGAGAGGCCCCTGGTCCCAGCAGTTCGACCTCTGCCACGGCTCATTGATGGGGGTCCAGCCTACTCCATCCACCACATCCTGCACTCCCAATGGCGTGGCAAAGGGCTCCAATACCTTATCGACTGGGAGGGGTACGGCCCAGAAGAACGGTCTGGGGTGCCATCTCGCTTTGTTTTTGATCAACCCATGATCAGAGAATTCCATCGGTGGCACCCAGATCAACCCACCACCACTGCTGTTGCTACTCAAGTACCTCGGCGACAATGAATCCCGAAGAGGATCAGGAGAGGAAGCCAAGGGCTCCTCACAGAGCGACATGGACCACAGCACCCCCTCTGAGGATGAAAGCCTGCGGACGATGCCATGTCTGAGGAGTCCTGAGCCTCCGTCCGACCCCCCTCCCTCCCTCCCGGGTTGGGTGCTCCTGGGGGACGTCAGGAGCCATCCCGTGAGGGGGAGTTTTGTCATGCTCTGCCAGCTCTCCCTCCTCAATCAGCCTCATTCCACTCACCTGGCCACTCTCCACTCTCCCAGTAATCAGCTTCATTCCACTCACCTGCATCATTTAGCTGTCCATAATCACCAGCCACTATTTAAGATCTTCTCCCAGATTCACTCCTTGCCATATTGTCCTTGCATTTATTCTCTGATAGACCTTCGGTACACGACCCTGCCTGCACCCGACCTTCGGGCCAGTCTTCTGCCCCAGATCTCCGACCTGCCCTTCTTTCCCTGATCGCCACATCCTATTGCCTCCCAGTACTCTGACTCACCATCTGTTTCTGGATTCCGAGCTCAGCCTGCCTCCTGGTCACCTGACCTGCCTTCCATTCCTGACCACCGCTCACCTCTTCTACCCTGGCCATTGGAAGACAAAGACACTGACAAAGACAATGGTCTTCAGTTCTCTAAAGTAGAAGCACATATGTAAACCCTAGTTATTTAACCTGTCCCAGTATTAAGAACATACGCTATTTTATTTGGTAGTTGGTGCTACAAAAAACAGCCAAGAAATTAAATAAAACCAATGTGAAAAATGACAGCATATTAAACACATCACTCTTAATCAAAACAAGTAACATTTAAAATAAAACAGATACAATTTTATTTGAATTTATTCATGTACTCAATTTTATTAATTTTGACCAATTCTTCCTTTCGATATTTTAAAAGTCCAAACTGTATCAAATAATTACTTAGCACCACAATACGAGGTATCCGCTTCCAACATTTATTAAATTATTAACATGTACACAATGATGAGTTGAACAGTACACCATAATTTGTGACCTTGGATTATAAAGTGCTGCTTAGCGGAATACCTTCCCAGTACTTTTTTTAATCGTCTACATACCATTACAGTAAAACAGTCAGTTTTGACCTTAGCTTATAAAATGCAGTTTAGTAAAACACCTTCAGAGTAGTATACATATTCTTAAAGAGAAAACCTGCCTGTTTTAAAATCTCAGTTTATAAAGTGCATCTTAGAACACTTTCATAGTAGTGTATATTAGTGTAGAAATTGAAAGATCTGAACTTTAACAATTCACAGATCAGAACTTGTGATCTCAGCTTTTCAAATGCCGGTTCAAAGTATAATTTAAGACAGTTTACACACTAGAAATTATGGCCTGCAGCCTAGTATAAAACCTACAGAACATATAACAATGTATATAAAATTCTGAAGAATAACATTCTTTAACAGACACAATAAAGCTTTTGTTAACATGTGCAGGGCCAACAGTCATGTTGGCTACCTACTAGAAGCCTGTTTGTGAGAGTTGTGTACCGGGGCTTGATTTTGGGCGCAGTGTGTCAAGTCCCACAAAACGTCTTTGAAAGACCTCAAAAGTTTTGGCAAGTTTGGACAGATAATGGAGATTAAGGGCATATATCAGCCCAAGGAGCAGGCTGCATGCTCTGGCCAGACTGCCAAGATTTGTAAGCACTGGGATGCCCTCGATGACGATGCCCACTGCATCTGGCTCACAGCAAACGTAGATTTTCATACTGTGGATTTTCAGGTCCTCATGCACGCTGGTCTCCGCCGTTCCCTTTATGACATAAAAATAGTAACGTCTCATTTGTTTTTGAATTATAAATTAAATAGAAGACTTTGGTCTTGTACTTAAACTTAAAACATACAGTTCATTTTCACCTACTTATGAGCAACATGGCCATTAAAAAAAACCTGAAAACAAAATCTGGAAATATCATAAAAGAGTTTCAATGCTTTCTTCAGGCATTTCTTCACCATCTACTTCAGTTACATTTGAGAGAGGGCAGAAACTTCTACAGCAGACATCTCAACACTATGCAGCTAACACCAAAATGGTCTAGATGAACATTACAAATGAGAGGAAAAATATGGACATTTAATTTTTGGGTCAATTGTCTCCTTTCAGAAAAAAATGGTAGTAGCTACAATTCAAGAGCTGTAAGGCCAGCCACTGAATTTTTCACCTTCCTTATTGAAAAATGAAGGGTTTCAACACAACAAAACAAGGAGAGGCTTCACTCTGAGATGCCAAGCAAACTGGCTATGCCAGCGCTCCTACTAGCAAGCTACCTGCTGCTAGCTCGCTCCAACCAGGCCTATAACCACGGTTCAGTCAATTCATATAAAATCAACCCGGTTTAAGACTGTACACCAGGCTGATCAAACCCTGTTTTCAAAGAATAGTTACATTGTAGTCAGAGATGAGCTCCTGTACACTCTCTCCCATGTACTCAATGAGGCATCTTAGAGTTAGGTCTTCTTCACTGCAGAAGCACTTGGGTCCTTCAGTTGATAAAAAAGTTTATTTTTGCTATCTAGAGCTTTTCCCAAATTCAAATAAAATATCTGTTACTGACACTCTTTAAACTGTCTTGAAAACAAATACTGTTCAATGCAATATCCAGCCAAATAAGCAAGATAACTTAAACCATACAATGTAATAATATTGTTCCTTTAACCTTTTTAAGCACTCCTGCCCCACCTTTTCCATCAACAAGTTCTTGATGTGCTGACCAACTGCTCCTGAACACCTTCAGCTTTGTCCAGCTGGGACATAAACATTGATTACAATGGAACGGCAGTGCAACTTTGGAACTCTTCATTTATCTGTACGAAAGCAAAGATTCACTGTTACTTGGGACATTTAGGCAGTGTGAAGATTAGCAACCTGTCAAATTAATGCAATTCAATACTCCTCGAGAATCTTTGGGCTACTTAATGTAACTCCTGGTTTTTTGATAACAGAGTGAGGTGTTTCACTGTGGGAATTGCCTCAGCGTGACCAACTGCAGAAGCTTCAATGACACCACGTCTGTCAGTGACAGACAGGTCAAACTGTGCTAGGGGCATGCCCCCCCATGTTACAGTCGACCAGCCCTTCTACATTCTATACCGGTTAATTCCATGTCTGCAAGGAGGGAAGTGCTCACTCTGTTATCAAAGAACCGGGGATTACGTTAAGCAAACCAAAGTTCTTTTTCTAACTTCGCTCGGTGTTTCACCATGGGAGATATAGCCCACTCCCGTATTGCCCCAGGTCTCCCGAAGCCATACATCAGTGACATCACACTGACCCAGGTGCATTCACCTCCAGCACTGCTTGTGCCATGGATGGCCCCAAAACATCAAGCCTGTAAAACCTCACAAAAGTGTGAGGCGTAGCCCAGCTCACTGCAGCACAAAGTCAGCCTGCAAGTCACTAACACACTTTGCTGTGGTTAGAACCAAAAGCAAAGCAGTCTTCAGAAAGACAAACTTCATCCCCACTGCCTCTATAGGCTCAAATGGGTGATGAGAGAGAGCATCCAACACCACTGACAAATCTCACAGGGGAACCAGGGGTCTAGAAACTGGGAGCTTGTAATGTGCACCCTTCATGAAGCAACAAACTAAAGGGTGCTGTCGCACCGGCTTATCTCCAAAGCCCACATGACAGGCTGAGATGGCCGCTAAGTACACTTTAATAATTGAAAAGGCCTTTCCACTCTCAGTGAGGTCCTGTGGGAAATACAGCAGGTCAATCACTGAACATTGGAAAGGAATAATGTGCCGGGAGTCGCACCACTCCTCAAAAACCTGCCATGTACCACTATAAAGGGTGCTAGTAGAGGAGGCCCTTGCGTTCTGAATGGTGTCAATGACTTGTGCAGGCCGGCCTGCCGCATTCAGATTCCACCTCTCACGGGCCAAGCCCAGAGCACCATGCAGTCTGTGTTGGGGTGATAGATCTCCCCACACTCCTGTGACAGCAGGTCCCTGTGTACAGGAGAGGCCACAGCTGTTCTCTCACCCTGGCCAGGGTGGGGGAGATCAGGCTGAGAGGGGGGAAAGCATATAGCAGCACATTTGGCCATGGGTGGACTAGAGCATCCACACCTAGAGGTGCATTTACGTCTGACCCAGGTGCCATTCACCGCTCTGCCAATCTGCGAGGCCATGGTCACTCCCCAGCCTGACAGGGAAGCGTCCGTTGACGTAGTAACAATGACACCGCCCCCAGGGGGACGCCTGATGCGAGAGTGGCTGGGTCTCTCCACGGGCAGAGAGCGTTATCTTGCCCTGCAACTGAGGTGATGGCATAATGCAGAAGGAGAGGGAGTTTATTTTTAAACTCAGGTATTCTAATGCATAATGGGTTCCACTCGGCTCTTTGCCCAGTTTATGCTGAACCTCAGATCCATCAGATGATTTATCACCGTAAAGGAATAGCATATCAGATATTCGTCTATGTAAGAAAATATTTTGATGCCTTAGCTCCTTAACAGACACAGCGCTGCTTCTACACACTTGCTGAACACTTTCAGTGCTAATGACAGTCCAAAAGGGAAGACTCGGTACTTGTAGGCTCTGCCTTGATAAGCAAACCTGAGAAATTTCCGGTGTGCAGGATAAATGGCGATGTGAAAATATGCGTCTGAAAAATTGATTGTTACGAACCCTTCACCTGGATGGATTGAAAAACAGAGTACTTTGTGTGTCAACATCCTGAACGTGTATTTTCGTAGGTGCTTGTTTAACACACACAGATCTGTGACGAGCTCCCTTTCTTTGGAATGAGGAAATAGCAAGAGCAAAACACCTGATGGGTTTCTTCACTCGGGACGGCTCTGATTGCTCGTTTGTTTAACAGGGATGTTATCTTGTCCTCTAGAACTTGTGCTGCATCCCCACCAGCCACAGAAACTAACACACCGTTGAATTTGGGTGGTTTCACCACAAACTGTAGCCTGTACCCTCGCAAAAAAAACTGAACAAAACCCAAGGGTGAATTGCACATGTGCGCCAACGGTCTGCCCAAGCAGCAAGTGGACCCACGTCGCCCCCTGGTGACGTCACTCCCACGACCTGGTGGGAGCAAATCTCCCTCAGAGGAGCGTGAGCTCCCCCTGTAGGAGGTAGTAGTACATGACATTGATGTGTTTTGTTTTTGTTTTGGGGAAAGCAACTTGTCCTCGGCCCTGGGCCTGGCTGCGAGGCTGCAAACTTTATTTCTGAGCATAGTGGAAGTGCTTGGTGACACTGCACAGTAACCCCTGGCTCTCTTCCCCTGTAACATAAGGGGAGAAGCACTGAGAGAGGAACTTGGCTAAGGCCTCTGAACCAAGAGCTTCCTTTTCTTTGTGGGAGGGGGGGATGGAGAAGCAGGGGGTGCTAGGCTGCCCGCTTCGTAGATAGAGAGTCCACCTGTTCTTCGTTCTTGTCAACAGTCTTAATCAGTCTCTCTCCCTGTGTGTCTTGTAGAGTTGTGACGTTCATGAACGAACTGAATCTTTTGACTGGCTCATTAACATGGGAATGGGAACCGAGTTGCGTTTGGTTGGGAGCCGTTCTTTTTTTCTCTCTCCCTGAGTTCACACTTATGGTTCACATAGATGCTCACACAAGCTCCTCCTTGCTCCTCCACTGAGTAAGATGGGAGAGCATGGGGAGGAGCGCCTATACATTGCATATGCAATAAGCGCAACAACTGTGCATGAGTTGTGCACACTCCCTTCACGTGAGTGTCTCAGTAAAAAAAAAAAAAAAAATCTGAAAAAGTCGGAATCATATGCAAATGTCACATGAGTTGCGCTAGTCCACTAGTCCTATTTTTCTAATAATTGAAGTATTGTTTTTGAGTTTTCTATCAAAATATTCTTGTGTGAAATGTTTTATCTGACGCGTCCATGGTATATCCGGCTTAGAAAGTTCCGTCAAGGCAGGCAGGCTCCCTGGAGCCCCTGTTTCTGGGTGAAAAAAACTTGTCAATTGCGCTGAGTGACCAGTTGATCAATTCCATATTGCTGTTCACGGGCTCAGCAAGCAGGGGATCCAAAAAAGTCAGAAAGACAAGACACAGCAATGGTAAGTAGGAAGAAAAGCAGATAGAGGAGCTCAGAAAAACATGTCTGCACTCCCCGAAGGACAGGAAGAAGAACTTTTTCTTCCCTTCCCCAGGGTGGGAGGGGCGGTTCCTTGCTGCCACAGCTGCGAAGGAGCCCATGGCATTGGGTTCTCTAGCCTAGGCTGCTGGCTGGTTGTGGACCAGCTGCCTGTCTCTGTGGCCTGGCCCCCCCTTGCTTCCCTCAAAGCCAGTCCTTGGCCCTTGAGGGGAAGAGGGATTTGTTTTCGGGGCAGAGGTCAAAAGCTTTCACCCTCTTGCTTTCTGAGGGTGCAGGTCTCCCTCATCTTTTCCAGGGCTGGAGACCAAAGAGACCCTTGTTTGGGTCGTATACTGCATCCATAACCTCTGCCTTCTGTGTTGTCATTCAGGCCTGAGTGATTCAACAACAGAGCTCTCTCACCTGAAACCGCCAGTCCCATCACCCTGCCACAACCTTGTTTGCTCCACATGAGGAGCACAGGACAAGATCATTCACAACACAGATTTCATCCCAGAGGACTGGGTTAGGTACCCCTCTCCTCTAGGATTTCCGCCTAGTATGTAGATAGACATAGACATGGTCATGGTGTTCAGAAAACATACAGACTGTGCTGCATACCTGTACATTCTCTGGAAAATGGAGGCATTGAGGCACTCCATTTTGCTGGGCAGAGAAATGTTGCCAGAAGCAAAGATATAAGTTAGGGTGGAGGTGATAAGCCACTGAAGGGTCCACCACTGGGGGTTTGGCCAGCCCCAGATCACCCATCCAATTGGATCTCCAGCTTAGAGTAACCCTTGGTGGGAAGCTTAAATGGGATGGACCAGAACTGGCTCATCTCCTTCATACAGGTGGGCACTACTGGCAGGAGTTTTTTTTTGAGACAGTTGGGCTGGTGGGAGCCTCTTGCCATTGTACAGGTCCCTCTCTGCGCCTGCAGCATCCTGGGCTTCTGACCACTGTATCCCTAATTTGGATGCAGACCATTTGCAGACATCATATAAGCTGGGGGAGCAGCCTCTGTCGCACTGGGGGGTCCAGACAGTTGAGTTAGAAAAGCTGAGTCATCCTCCTCCTCGTCCATCACCACCATGTTGAGGAAGTCAGAGTTGGCATGACCCTCTGTATCCTCACAGCCCGGCTCCATTTCGCGGAGCTCCTCGAAGAGTGGAGGCATGTCCAGGGACTCATCATCCATCATGTCCGCCAGCTCTTAGAGGCTCACAGCTGATGGGCACTATTAGCAGCTGTCGGGGTGGCTCCAAGCAGGCACGGGTCCTGACTGTTGGCTACTTTCAGCCTCCTTTCTTTTCTGGCATGGACACACAGTGCGAACATGACTGGGGGCCTGCCAGTGATGTCTGGGTGTGTTTAGCGTTCATACAAGCTATGCACATCAGGTGATGGTCCCAGCCCAAGATGGACGCACCACATGATGTGGGGCACGGACGGGATGCAGGGTTCTGTCCCTTTGGCGGGGGCAGCAGCCGAAGACAAAGCGACTGGAAAGGAATTCATTTATGTGAGTCTCCAAACATACTAGGCACACTGTGTTGCTTTAGCCCGTCAGTCAATACCATAGCATACAGGTTTAGCCCGAGCTAGCTCGTACCGTAAGAGTTTGCTCGCCGTGACACATTAGCGGAACTCCAGACTCTCACTAAAAGTTAACAAATGCTAACTAAGTAATGCTAACCCTGCTAGGCTTGCCGTAACGTGTTAGCCAGAGGGCAAAAAAGTTACCGGTGCATCAGTAAATAAATACAGGCTGACCGAAGGAACAGCTCACCTTGATGTGGACACTGCTCCTGTGTAACTGTAAAGTACACTTCTTGCGAAGGACTTACTCAGCAAATCCAGACTGAAGCTAGGAACTGCATTCGGTGACAAATTCCTATAACGGGTCGTCTGTGAATGGTTTAGCAGCTAACCATGCTAGCCTAGATAAGCTGAGGGAGCTTCATGTAGGTTCTTGGGAAAGAAAACGAGAATGATGTAGGATGGGCTGGTAAACTGTGATGACATGGGGGGGCATGCCCCTAGCACAGTTCAACCTATTGGAGCTTATACAGTTGGTCACACTGAGGCGATTCCCATACTGAAACACAGAGCAAAGTTAGAAAAAGAAAAAGAAAAAGAAGGCGTAGAATAATGGCTTATCCCTAACACCACTGAAACATTTTTTTACAGTGTACGTTTCCTTTCTCCGTTTTACGATCATCCTGTTCCCTGTTATTAAACAATAGGTACCCAGTAGTTGAAAAATAAATTATAGCATACATTCTCTCTATGTTCCTCCAAAAGGTATCCAGTGGCTAAACAATAGTTATAGAATAATTTCTCTCTTAGTTCTGCCTGGAATGACCCCCTTTTCACTCAGGGGCACCCCTGTATTAATAGAATAGGTACCTGTAGTTAAAAAATACCTACAGTTTAAGTTCTTTGTAAACTCTCAAGTTTTACCCCCTTTATTCACATCTTTTCCCCTAGCACCTACATATAAGTACTGGTACATACTGTACAGGTACCCGTTAGGACAAAATTAATACACCATAACTACGGAGTAGGTACACTGTAAGTAGCAGGCCATAAAATAAAGCGTTACCTAATGGAGACTTCAAGGTCACCAGAAGTCAGACACAAATTGTCTCCATATGTGAACTAAAACCTTGACATATGTAGATCATATACAGTTGGTTTGCCTGTCAGTACAGTCTGCTCTAACATTGCTTTTATGCACAGGACACCTGTTTGCATCAACTTTCAAGGCTTCATTTACCTCCACTGCTGCAGAAGAGCTGTAAATGTGTCTGTTTTATCTGTTATCCAGAAAACAATATAAAAAAATTAAATAAACTAGAAAATAAAATAATAATACGTTTTTTCAGTATTTGTGGAAATACTATGGTTTCTTGAACAGTTGACAAAGCACAAGAAAAAGCAAATGAATTTGACGAGTTAGAGTTGTAATGCATTCTATGATGCATTTTGTCATGGTCAGAAACTTCTACTTACATAACTTAACTTTGTTTAAACATAGTTTACTCCTTACCTTTGTTCCCAAACTGCAAGAACTAACAGGTAACTAAAAGATGTGATCAAGTAAAGTACAGTAACTTTGTAAAAATAAGCACTTAAGTTCTTGTTTTTAGGCTTTGTATCTAACAATTTATTGATGCTTTGATCTCACACATCAGTCGACACCACAACTAAATACTGTGTTTTCATGTATTCAACCAACACAGTGGACATCAGTGAGAGAGTGTTTTCTGGGACATTTTTCTTCTCAAATGTACAAACAACCTGCTGTTTTACTTCTTTCTTCTTCACTGTAAAATTCAGGCAGTCTTCATCCATCATCATCATCATCATCACAAATATCCAAACGGTCCCCTCTGTGATATCACACTGACATTAAACATCACATTTTACATCTATGCTTGGTTTGTCCCTACAGTCATATACAGACTGCAATCATATACATTCTTTACATACATACAGTACATACACAGCAGAGACACTGAACTGGCAGCAGCTGCAGGTTGTGTCAGGTCAACACATGATGAGCTTGGACTAAATGGTTTTCTTAAAAAGACAATACTCTGTGGTGGCTGCCTGTTGTAAACACTGCATTTATCTGTTTTTTGGCCACTAGGTGGCAGAGAAACACCATAATTTATAAAGCTTTGAACTGTGGTGGCTGTGATGCGTTAACACCTGGAGTTTGTAATATTCCCCCTTCAGTTAGATCATCTTTGGTTAAATGGTGCCAGTGTTTCAGGGTGTGACAAAGCAGTTACCATGGCAACACAGCAGTCTGGATACAGCAGTTAAAGAGCTTAGAAACATAATGCATACTGCTCTTCACATGGACAAACTAATACTTTTACATTTTGGAAGAATGAGGTGCAATGTGCTACGGTGATGGTCATGTCGAGTTGGTGATGCATAGATTACAAGATGAGATATGCAGTTCACACAAAACTGAATGGTACTTTACTATCTTTATGACAAACTGTGACTTTGTTCACTTGAAAAATAATCTTTTAACCTCTCTGACATCGACCATTTAACTGTTAAGGTTACATTTGAGCCATGTTTGAACTGATGTACAGCTTTGGAAATAATTCTTATCCCACCTGTGATTTTCTGTATAAATTCAATCTAACAGTCCTTCAACGTGACCTTTCGATATTCTGTTTTTGAATATTAATTGTTTCTAGATTGTTTTTCAACATCAGATGTTCTCAATTTATATATTACTTGATATTGTTGTTTTACAGCTTATTAAATTTGTAAAAAAAACAGATATTTTTTATATGTCTTTTGCCAGTCTGGGTTTCTTCAGTCACATGAAAGGAGCATGACAAGTCAGGGAAGGATACGCTGTGACTGATAAGGACCAATCAGGTCAGGAATGTTTCTGTCCATCCACATTATGCAACCATGGAGTTTTCAAAACCAAAACAAGGTCAATTCCGTTTAAAAAGACTGTTTCAAGGATCCTAAAACAATGGAGTAGTGTGGACACTAGGTGTTAACGTAGCAAAAGTTAGAACCTGAACTTTTGCTTAGGATTAGGGTTCCATGGAAAGAGTGGATGTTAAAAGGTTGACATGACAAACATCATATGTATAATTGATGGCACAATTCAAACCAGATCAAAAAAGTATTTGTCTCTTGTGTTGACCTACTGTACATATTTTTTTTTTTTTCCTGACATAGGAACACAGGGGGATCATTACATTTGTCTCTCGCTGTACAATAGTCAAATCATTGTGGTATGTGGTATTTGTTATTTTAAAACATAGTAAGAAGATAGAAGTCCAAAAAGTCACAGTTTGTCATAAAACTGTATCAGACATAATTAGAAAGACTACACACCCCACATGTTGCACCAACTGCCCACAGCAGATCTCAACATGACCGGACTTTTAGTCATTTTCACCTCTTTTAAAACTTATTTTTTTCCTAAAGAAAAGAGGTGAAATGTGCCAAAGTAAGAGCACTTTTTGGTGGTGGTGACGACCAGTGTGGATGACATAACTCATCCACACTGAGCACTTCACTATCTTTACGACAAACGGACTTTCTTCACTGCAAAATTATGTTTTAATTTCATGTTTTTGAATTAACAGTGTAAATGATGGCAAAATAATTATTTGTCTCTCTTGCTTTGACTACTGTAGATAGTTTATCTGAAATAAGAACACATGGGGAATACTGACAGGGGTGGGACCATTCTATATTGACATTTTCAGTCCTGTTCAGTGACATCATCATTGGCTCTTGGAATCTTGTCCTTTTTTTGTTTTGTCCTCATGTCAGCACCTGAGACTAAGCTCCTCCTCTTCCTGATTGGTGTCCATGATGACCTCCTCCTCTTCAGCATGAGTCGGTTCCTCCGTCTCCTCCTCCATCACTGCCTCCTCTTCACAGGGGGAGGAAGAGGGACTGTCATTACTGGCATCTCCTCCTTCTCTTCTGTCCATCTTCATCCTCCAGTCTGCTCCGTCTTCCAGCTCAGCCCTCATCTCACTATTCAGCCTTGTTTCCTCCATATCCGTCAAACCCTCGTCTCTACCTGAACACATAACTTTCCCCTCACTTGCCTCTCCATCCAAACCCTCTGCCTCCATCTCCATTTCATTTTTAAGCCCTGAAACCCCACTCGTAATCAGCCCAGTCTGTGTAGGCAGATCTCCGGTCTGTGTTGGCTGGTCTCCGGTCTGTGTTGGCTGGTCTCCGGTCTGTGCTGCAGCCTCTTTGGCCTGTCGGATGCAGTTGATCCACTGCTGTTTGTTGAAGGCATCGCTGGCCTGGAAGCAGTGGCTCTGCAGCTGACCTCCAGTATGGGACGAAACCCGGAAGAAGTTCTTTGCTGTAAGAATGAGGACACAGAGGGTCAGAAGTAGTTCTTATGTTCTTATATGTCCATTAGTTTTTATTTTTAGTGAGTCTTTCAGGTTGGTTTTTGATTTCAGTTTAGTTTGAGTTATACATAAGTAGTTTCTGTTTTATTTAGATAAATTGACTAGTTTTAGTTGAGTTTTTCTTTAGATTTGGTGTTAGTTTGAGTTTTTCAGGTATTATGAGGAAAGCTTTGATTTACAGAAGCTGAAAGTAGTTGAAAGGATGAAAGAATGCATGACATCAAATGGAGCAAAGCCTGCGAGCTAGTTCAGGCAGACAACTCGAGATGCGCTGATACATTCACCACTGACATGCCACTCTCCACACACTAACACCTTCCAACTTGGCAGTCTATTTAAACCGCAAGGTTTCCCAGCTCTCCCTCTGACACACAAATGCTGCTGTATGGCATCGCTGCTGCAGCTCTTTAAGCCCTCTCTACCACCCTAGCATTCACCTGTAGGCTCTGGGGGGGAAGATATTTATTCATCACTCCCTAATACCTATATGTAAAACACCTGCGGGGAGTGATGATCCTGAAGCTTAGACACCAAACTCTTGCTACTGCAATAAACATTCTATGTGAGTTGGCTGACTGAAATATGACTTATTTGCTGTGAGCTTCCAGTGGTTTCAATTCATTTCAGTTCATAGTCAAAATCAGAGACTGGAACTGGTGCTCCAGAATAAAACACACTGAGGTGACACTAGTTTCTTTTACACTGCCCCTCAGATTGAGGTGGTTACATGCAGTACTTTGATTTTGATTTTGGGTCCATGTCAACACAGGTACTAATATGAATACTAATATGTAATAAAGACACAGCAGGGGCTCAAAAACAGACGTGAGTAGAAATGTGATATAGGACAGCTAAAGTACTAACTCCTCTCGTTGTTGCTGAAGGCTCCTCTGATGGACCCGCCCACCCTCATCTCTCCATCTGATAGGTCCTCCAGGTCTAGCTGCCGGATGGGGATGGGCTGGCGGCAGAGCTGGTAGCTGAGCAGCTGGTCATTGAGCGACACCGACCGGGTGATGACCAGGACGTCCTGAAAGAGGAAGACGTGGAGCTTCTGCAGAGACACAGAGTACGGACGTTAGCGTGGACAGAGACTGAAGGCAGAGGAGTTCAACAGGGTTCTGTGTGTACTGACCACTCCTCTGTTGTTCTTCAGCTCTCCGTGGCAGCTGAGCGTCCTGGACTGCTCGATGAGTCCGTCCCTCTGTCCGTCCTCGGTGTACAGCAGGCGGTCTTTGTAGTACTGACACTCGGACTCCCCCGTCTGTCTGTTGATGTCGGCCACAACGCTCTGAACCGTCTGCATCTGTGGAGCACACAAGTCAATGTCTCACACATTTGAGCCAAACTTTCAGAAAATCAGCAGAAGAAAATGTGAATTTGTGCATATTTTTATCCATTACTAGTTTAGATTAGTTCACTGGTTCATGTAGGTCAGCAGTCAGTACATAGTGTGTTTCTTAAACTTTAATGCTATGAAATTGGTTTCAACATAATGCTGGGTGGTAAAATGATAATTATCATGATTGCGACATATTTTTATGTTGTGATAGTTTTATTTATCGTGATATAAATTTTTTTTGTTCACATTCTCAGCTGAAACACTTACAAAATGTTCCATTGTTTTGTTGTTTTACTAAATTTCACTCTGGATGACGTTGATGTAACATTTTATCATTGTAATAGTTTTGAAGGTTCTACATCTAGATTTGTGAAGTGTTCTGCTGTTTGGTGAGTGTTTGTCATGTTCTAACCATAAAGAAGAGTTTAAAACCACAAATAAACATCTGGTTTCTTCAAGACCAAAAATATGCCTTTAAACTTGAAAGGAGCAATGATTTGACATTTGCCATGATGATTGTTATTGATGTCAACTGATATGAACTAATTGTTTTGCCATTTTGGCATTTTGGGTATATCGGGCAGCATTGAAAATGGTTTTTTATTGCAATATTTCAGGTTTTTTTTCCAATTTTCAGTCTTTCACTCATGATTTTTTATGTGTAAGTTGAAAATGCAAATAAAATGGCTAGATGGAAACACACCTATTGAAGAAGTAAACCACATTTTCCTAACTGTACATACTTTAAGGGCACTCTGTTTCATTGTATTTGAGAATGTGAATGTGTGTGAATGAGAATCTTAGAAATCTTATTCCTGTGGATGCATTATGCATTTTTCATATTCTCCCTGATCAGTTTCGAGTAACTAGAAGGAAAAGAAAACTGTTGAATTGTTGCAGGCCAAACGTATCATCTCTTTGAGATGGAAGGACATGCGTGGATGCACTCCAAATCAATGGATCAAAGAAATTACTTGTAACTTTGCACTGGAAAAATGTATATATCTGGCTAAAGGAAGGATTGAAGACTTTTACAAGATATGGACACCCTTTTTACAGTTTATTTTGAACTTATCTGTATTGACTTTATAAGTTATAAGTGATGCATACACTTTTCTTTAGGAACGTCAGAATATGACGCTGTTGTGGGAGCAGGAAGGCGCACCCATGGGCCATTCCCTCTGTTAAAAAATAACAAATCAGC
>JAPQRN010000021.1:8294631-8308528 GCA_037367275.1 Coranthus polyacanthus
TACACTTTTCTTTAGGAACGTCAGAATATGACGCTGTTGTGGGGGTTGGGTTGGGGGGAGGGAGGGAGGGATTATCACAGGGATTGTTTTACATATGCTCTGTTTGTTTATAACATAAAAAATGTAATAAAAACATTTTGGAAAAAAAACTGTGCATACTTCTGTGACAGCTGCACTGTTTCCATTCATTAGCTGCGGCAGCATGAACTAGTCCCTCCACAGTTTGATAATGAACAAAAACTAGTTATGCACTTCTCATAATAACATGAAAGATCTCTGATGTTGTGTTTTTGCAGCTCACTGAGTTACTGTCATTTTTTGCTGTCTGAAGTCATCATGACTTTATTTCCTCAGCAGCAGCACGACCTTAGAAAAAAAAGTATGTAAAAATATGATAATTCTCTGCCAAGTGTGAGGAACACACTAGGCAAGCTTCCAGGTTAACACCTGCAGATGAATTTAGCTGTGTTCTGCAGCGGGATAAAGCAGACTTTTAGCCCACTGGTCCATCTATAATAACCAGACTTTAGCTCACCGCCTCATCCAGGTGCTGCCGGTCTGGATGGTCATTGGGCGTGTGCTTCAGGATCTCCCGGAGCAGAAGCGGGTATTTGACGAGCCGGCTGCGGGGGATATCCAGGAAGTTCCACAGGTCCAGCTTCCTGCTGAAGGGTGACTGGAGGCAGCGCTGTAGAAAGTCCTGAACCCGCCGGTCCTGCTTCTTCTGGTCCAACAAGGCTTTGGCTTTGACCTGGTTACTGCAGTACGGAGTGTAGGAGGCGAGACAGGGAAGCTGCAGGGACACACATACGTATGGAAACCTGGTTAACATATAGATATTCTACAGATTTAAACACACCAATTTGGATGCTACATAGTTCCTCAAAGTACAAACGGTCCCTCACCCAGTTGGTCAGGATGTGTCCTACATGTTCTGTGGACCCATCCGGTTTTCTGGCATCTCGAAGGCAACTCAGCAGATCTGAGGAGAGACATTACATCAGAGTTTAAAGTGACAAAATGACCACAAACTGCAACAGGCCACACAATGCCTACGAGAAGTATTTCTGGCTCTCAGCATCAGGCCCTCTGCAGGATAAGGATACAGTATTTCATAAAATTCTGAAGCAGCAGCAGCAATAATCTTGCAAAAAAATCAAAATGTATATGAAGGAAACCCTGAGTAAATATCTAAAGACCTCTGGGCTAGAAGGTCAGAGGTCTTTAGATATTAACAGTATCTGCAATAACCCTGCAATAATGTGACCACATTGAGTTATTGCAAACTCCCTCTGGGAGAAGCATGTAGCAGAGAGGACGGAACTTCCTGCTGGAATATTTCTCACCTCCAAAAAGTCTTACCTTCATGCAGCGGTATCAGAGAGTCCAGAGTGCCAAAGATCTGGTTCAGTTCCTGCTCAGTCATGATGGACAGCTTCAGCATGGGGTCATGGTAGGCCTGCAGCACACACACACACATAGACACATTTTGTTATGTGGAATAACATACAAAACAGGACAGTCAAATTACATGTTCAGTTTTTTTGTTTACCTTCTTAGCCAATGTTAGATCCTCCACCAGGTCCTGTTCGCCCTGAGCCAACTCAAATATGGCCTGAAGAGAGAGAGAGAGAGAGAGAGAGAGAGAGAGAGAGAGAGAGAGAGAGAGAGAGAGAGAGGTGAAGAGTAAAACACTGCTTCTAAAGGGATTATTATAGTTGATGAAAACTAGCAGTGAAAAACACATTTCATCAAGTGAAATAAAAGTTAAAAATCAATAAAATACAAACAAAAATGAAATAAACTAATACAAAAATCAGCTTTGTTTTCCACCATTTTAACGGTTCATGATGAACAAAAATAAAATGTCTTTGCACAAAATGGGACCTTTAATAAACAATGGTTTTGGTTCTTTCTTTTTCAGCTTCTATAAATCAAGGTTTTCCTCATAATACCTGACAAACTCAAAATAACACTAAAACATTAGACAAACTCAACTAAATCAGTCAATTCCTCAAGCTAAAAACTCACTTCATCACTTATGCACTGTAAAACTAAACAGAAATCCAGTTGGCTTGACTATAAGAACTATAATAACTCTGGTTTCTACTCACTGTCTTAATATTAGACACTGGACGCTGGACGCTGTCTTAGACTGTATGTATTTGGAACTGTATTGTCATTTTAATTGACCAGTGTTCATCCTTTGTGGACTGTGTTTGTTGTATGAATGTTGTAAGAAAAAGACTAAAGCCACATTTCTGCTGCAGGAACTTTCCATATGCAACAGGACCCATTTTGAGGTACATCATGCGAAGGGGTCTACTTTGTTCCTGGATGAAAATTTTTATGCTGACCCTGAACTTACGGGTCAGCATCCATCTGATTGGTCAAACACAGACCCTAATGCTGCTTCCCTTACAAAACAAGATACACAGTTTATCAGGATTTAAAAATTGAACATTTCTTTACTCAGACTGACCTTTGTCTTACTTGTGTTCATTTTTGTGTGCTTATTGTTTTGTTTCTTTTTACTGTTTTTATGGTCTTAATTTGAACAATGTTACTCTTGTGATGCAGTTTTAAGCCTTTACCACCAAATATCTCTGGTTCCTGAATGGGAATTCAGGATTCTTGGAACCATGGTGCCATCTGGTGAACCAGCCCACATTTCCATCAGTTTTGAGCCATTCTTCTTTGAACTTATTCACTTATTTTTTTAAATCTTTAGTGCAGGTCACATCATACAACTACAGAAACATTTCCAAAAATATAATAGGTACAATGTAGATATACTGACTATGGTGTTCATAAAATAAAGACATACAGTAGCCAGGATTACAATGAAAAGAAAAACTAAATCAGGTGTAAATTAATAAACTAAAATCAATTTGAAATATAATTTTGAATTGAAGACCATTAGTCCATAAATAAGTCCATTTATAAAAGTCATAAGTCATTTGCAGTCTTGCAGTTATTTGCTCCATAAGATGAAGATGATTGACCACTGGGCTGAACTTTTCTCACAAGATCAGATTCTCCTAATTATGATTGCAGTGTGCTTTGGTTAAAACTAAGATAGACTGAGACAAAGACTGAGACTAAAAGAAAGAATAAACAGTTGATAACATGAGCAAATGAGAGAGGAAACTGTGATGAGGGAACAATGTGAGAGAAATAGAAAAATAAAACACTGATCTATTTTTATGGAGAAGTGTAAAACTTGAACTGAGACTGTAAAATATGTCTTACAGTTGATGGTAAAAAGCATCTCTCACCTCCTGTCGTTTGATCTCCTTTGGACTCAGAGGTTGGGTCGCTCCCAGTCGGACATCGAACGTCTCGCTCCAGAGTTTGCTGTCGCGGCGTTTGGCAGCTGGTGCTGTTGCCGTGGAGACCCGTGTTGCTGTCAGTGAAGAGGAAGAGTTGGAGACAATGCGCGTCTTCATTATCGTTGAGGAAGGAGGATGAGGAGAAGCAGCTCTCTCTGTCCGATTCTCAGTACGAAAACTGATGGTACGCTGAGGAAGAACAGGTGGAAAAGACTACAGGCTGTGAAATAACATCTGTATTAATTTAACACAGGAACAAACTGATTTAAGCATCAAGAGCACTTAGCTTTGTTTCCATGTCCCCTAATTATTATCCCCTCCCCCCATGTCCCCTCATTTGTCAAAGCACTGACTGACTTTATTAATTTAAATTTAATTGAATTTAATGGATTAGGGCTCTTTGAAAATCAGCTAGTATATCAATATACTTATTAAACTAGTAAACTAATCAGAAAACAATCAGTATGTACCTTTTATACACATTAGATCTAAAATGACATTGAGTACAGGCTCAGTGTGATGTGTTAAAACAATGTTGGAGTAGGCATACGTCTGGAACAATCTCTCGTACTGTATCTCTCTCTGACACAGGGTTATTATGTTTGCCCCACATTAGCGTTTCTCAGAAGGACACAAGTATGGAGGTCAAAAAATAAAACTGCTCTGTGGAGAATACAGCTTTACTGTTGGAGACCTTAAAAGATTTCAGATTTGAAGATCACCTAGCTAACAGTCAAAACTGTGAAGGTGGATTTAGAGTTTACCAACCTCATCACCAGAGCAATTCAGTGTCTGACATTAAGATATCACACACAATATTACTGGATTCACAGTGAGTTTCTAATAATGTACAGTTTACACCACACAAACATGTGGTTGGCAGTTTACCTGCAGTGTCTGACCAATCCTCTTTAGCGGTGCGGTCTTCACAGGTGGCAGCAGGTTGGCCAAAGATGTCACCCTGGATACAGGTTTACTGCGTTTGGTGCTGGGCTCCTGAAGAGACAACAGAACACAGTGGACTCACATACATCAACTCACCGAGAGGAGACGACATCCTCGATTTGAATTTGTTTTGTATGTGAAAATAAACAGAGATACAAGGAAAACAAATGTAGGTTTGACAAAGTCCTCACAAAGACACACATACAACACACACATATATGGGAGGACCATGTAGTCAGGGTGTTTGTGTGTGAAAATGCCACTGGGCTGTGGGTGTGTGTGAGTGTGTGTGTGTGGTTGGGCATTTCTTAGATTATGGGGACATACGATGTAGATGTGTTTCCACAGTCACTCGTGGGGACAAAATTCACATCCTCAGAATATAAATCATGAAATTTGGGAAAGTTGTTTAGAGTTAGGCTCAATCTTCAGGAAATGAATGTAAGTCAGTGTAATGTCCAAAAAACACATGGAGCCATATCGTGTGTGGATCTGTGTTCAGATCTGTTATTTCAGTACTAATACACAGTGTAAAAATACTGCATTTATTTAATGAAGTAAAAGTTGTGCATTCCAAACCTTCCCTCAGTAAAAGTATGCAAGGTTTATCAGCCAAATACAGTAATCATTGTGATGTTATGATATTAATTTCAAAATGTTACTTATAGTATGTCTCTCTCAATCAAAGCAATATGGAAAGATGCCAAATGCAGCGCATTGCTAGCCCACCACTTCTGTTATTACCTTTCACAATAAAAGCCCTAAACACATGCACTGTGTGACTGAACTTAGTCAAATAGTGAAATAGCCGCAAGTAACGCTAAAATGTTACAAGGGCTACGACACCACTAATACGTGACCAAAGGAAACGAACAGTTACAGTGAATAAAACGATGTATTTCATTGGTAACATTTCATATAATGTAAGCACATAAGTCAACTAAATATGGAACATACGCCTAGTCTTTTGGAAGCATACATACTGTGCATTTAAGTAAAAGTACAGAATGCAGAATGGATTCTTTCACTTTATATTATTGTTAGTATTATTATTATTATAGATTGTTATACTATTCTGGTTTATCACTAACAAATAAATATAAGAGCATTTTAATTTTGTGGTTCATCAATGAGGAGCCAGTTTTAGATACGTTGTAAACTACTAAGTAGCAGTATAGTAACTGCTAACTAGCTGTCTGACTGTATCGTGGATCACAAGTGGTAGATGGATTCTACATGAAATATGACTGGAAATTAATGATGTTTACAGCATACATTCAAAGGAAAACAGACATATTCCTACAACACAAAAACACCACAAAAACATGAAGTGGTGTTGGGCAATATTTGCCTTTGAGATGTGGTGGAGTAGAAGTATGAAGCTGCAGACAATATAAATACTCAAGTACAGTATAAGTATGTGAAATTTGTACTTAAGGACATTTTCAGTTCCATTCCACCCGTGGCATTATGTTCCTGAGTGGCATCACACAGACAGAGATACAGGACTGTGCTTGTTTTGAGTCGTGCCCTGCAGCCTGCAGTCAGCTGACTCACTGGAACACACTAACCATCAAACTGTGTTTCCTCTCATCAGGAACCACTCGACCGAAAACAAAATGGACAGTTTTCATTTCTGTGCCTTCAATCTCTCTACAAACATTTTCAGCTTCATCTTTAAAATCTTTTAAAATCACCAGCGTTTCCCCTTTTCCACCTCTGTGTTTTGGATGACTTCACATGTTTTTTTTTCATAGCTGACGGGTTTACTGTGAGCAGAGGCACAGCAAACAATTTTAAACTGTGTACAGTATTAGCGTTGGGCTTGGTATATTATCATATCATGCTTTGGATTAAATTCTTTTTACTGGTTCAATGTCTGTTTTATCACTAAAGTTATTTTTATTTGTTTTAACAAACTGCCGGTAGACCTTTTCCTCAAATGTCGACATTTTTAAATCCAGGTTAAAAAAATGCCTCTGTACATATGCTTTACGCGTAAATATGCTATGTACCAGTAAATAAAGGTGACTTGACCTGATCTGTGACCTTTGACCTACATAATAACTTGGTAGACTCTAAAATGTGTGATGGAGGGCTGTGTTGTCTTGCTTGTTTAGTGATATAACTGTAGTTGGCTTTCACAGTGGAGAATACATTTCCATTGGACTTTTGAAATGGTTTCTGTGGGCAATGGTGCTTCATCTGATTTAATCTGACAAAAATCAATCCAGTGCAACAAAACAGTTCTCTAATTACAGTGGGTCGACCGACTGACCAACACACAAATGACACTTACACAAATACGCTAATGTAGGAAGAAAATTCAGTCAGAGTAGATTAGATCTGATTCATGTAGGTTAGGTGTGATTTATTAAATATGATTCTGTTTGCTGAGGTTCACTTCAATTATATTGGGTTAGATTAGATAAAATAATATTTAATTAAAATTTGGATAGATTTAGATTAGATTTAGTTAAATATTTGCTTAGATCAGTTCACATTAGATTAAGTTAGATAACAGATCTTCTTCAACCATGTTTGATTATGTCAGATTAGATCAATACTTTAAATCAAATATGGGTTTATTTAGATTTCATTCTGTTACATTATTATTAGATGTTACATTGGATAAGATTAAATCAGTGGATCCCAAACTATTTCATCTTGAGACCCAAAAAAGAACTGTTGCGTCTCCTCGAGACCCAAATTTACAAAAATACATCAATTACAATTATTTTGTCTTTTATGTCATTTTTATACTTTACATTGTTTTCATCTTATTAGATTTTTATGTTGTTTTCGTCTTGCTGTGTCTCAAACCTCATTTTTGTCTTTTATGTTGTTTTCATCTTATTAGATTTTTATGTTGTTATGTTTTTACGACTAAGGCCTGTCCTCTACATTTCACCTGACTTTGATAAGGGCAACATTTATAAACTCTTCCACAATCTTCTTCTATCTTAATTAGGAAAATGAATTCATATATATTGTTTTATGTATTTTACTCTGAAAGTTGGCGACCTAATAAAAACAGCTCTGCAACCCTTTTTGGGTCCCGAACCCTAAGTTTGGGAAAGGCAGGATTTGATAACGTTTGATTAGACTTGACTCAGATTAGATAACATCAGACTATACTATAATCTGATTAGATCACTTTAGATTATAATAAATACTTTAGATCAAAGATGGGGTTTACTTTAGACTAGACTTCAGTCTAGCGTCAGATCATGTACGATTATCTTAGATAATTATGCGTTAGATCATTTCAGATGATATTAATATAGATTTGTATGTTCTGGACAAACTAGATTAGATGAGAATAAAAAAATGTCAAAGTGAAAATTGAACACACAGTGAATTATGTAGCATTAATAGGATAAATATACTAAAGACAATAAATATGAAAATACAACATGAGGGCATCATAATCATGTGTGGAGTGTTGAGGTTTAGATGTCTAGATCTGAAGCACAATGTCTGAACTCTAAAAACACTAAAAACCTTTTCCTCCATCTTACCTCCACCTGTTTCCCCATGTTCCTGTTTCCCTCCACAGAGAATCCAGACTTAAGCCTCTGTACCAGCAGGCAGTGGGCCCTCTGCCCCGCAACCATCCCTCCAGATCACAGATCAGGACGAGGGACCAGGACCAATGATCAGGTTCTCAGAGAGTCCAGTAAGTTTTAGATATTTCATCCAGAAAATGAAAGGCAGCAGGATTTCAATGAGACATTTGATGACAGATAATTAAAAAAAAACCTCAGGATTTGCCAGATTTTGGATCATCCAGAAAGAGTTTGCGTTTGAATTTTCACAAAGAATTCAAAGCCGGTTGAATGTGGGCACAATGTTTGGCACTAGAGCATCAAGAAGACTCAATGAACATTTGTGCTACCGAGGGTCCAAAGGAAGTCGAGGTCTGCCTACAAACAGCATGGTACTGGTTTGACAGGATGCAGCACCTTCAGAGGATCCAGAAAGAAGTTCCAAAATGTCCTGGTTCTGGAACTGGTAGAGCATACACAAAAAAGAACTCCTGAGAGAGTCCAAAGACACTGGTACCAGTCTGTCTGAAACCTATGATCTTCTGCTTCTCAAATCAAGACCTCCCTCACAATATCTTGAAAAACCCAAACTAACACTAAAACTAGTCAATTATAAATCGAAATAAATTGAAATAAAACTCGTGCTCGTAAAAATGACCAAAATCCAAAAACCAAACTGAAAGATGAAATAAAAATAGCAAACATGCCAAAAGTATAACAACTCTGGTACCAGTGGAGTTTGGTTGTGGAAGAGCTTTGTACCAAACTACAGCTACAGCAGACTGTCCAGTCAGCTGAACCCAAAAATCAATACCTGCTAATTAACTGGTAGAGTCCTGGAAACAGCCTTTAAAGGCAAGGCAAGGCCAGTTTATTTATATAGCGCATTTCATTACATACAAACAATGAAAATAAAAGCCTAAAACAAAGATCAAAAGGTTCAAAATTATAAAATGAAAAAAATGATGATTAAAAGAATAAATAACTAAAAGAATACTTAGTAGTAAAAGACAGGCATGCGTCTGTTGGAGCTTCAGGTGGACCCTGGTCCTGTTTTTGTTCCTTTTGGTCCGTCTCCTGCCTCTCTTTATGTTTGACTCACAGATTTCAACTCTCTCTCTCGCTCTCTCTGACTCACTTTCTCACTCGCCCACAGACTCACTCGCCCTCTGTTTTCCTTCCTCTCTTTCTTCCACCTTTTCCGCTTCTCCCTGGAACTTGTATTTTATTAATTTACCATCTTTCTTATTTCATTAAAAAAAACATTTCTAAGTCCGAAATGATTGAATCCTGTCTGCCTTAACACTGACGTAAATTTAGCATATGAAAGGAATATGTGAGTTTAACATAGACAAAAGCCAACAAGCAGCAAAATCTCAGTTAAACACTCCATTTTAGGAGATTTTATTCTTGTTTTAAAAATTTAGATGCAACCCAAAGACATGTTTGGTAGTTTGATGTTTATCAATGCATTAGGTTTAAATTTCATCAATTCATTTACAAATGCATTTTGCAAATAAATATTTTCATTGTTGAAAATGTAGTAGGGTGAACAAAGTAGAGACCAAATACAATATTACAATTATAAAAAGATTGTTGTAGTTCTTTTTTTTATTGAATACTTTTCTCTCTCACAGCAAAGTGTAATTTTATACCAGTTTATTATATTTTAATTTCATCATCAAATTTAAAAGTAACAATGTATTCTGCAAAGAAATGTACAATATATTCCTTTGAAATGTAGTAGAATTAGCAAAGCAGAGACAGCATAAAAAGATGTCTTTTTCCTGTCATGTAAAGATGCTGACTGGTTTCAGAGTCACTGGTGGAACTGGGACTGTGCTGCTCAGTTCAGAACAGTCAATACCAATCTGAACTGTGATCAATAAATACAGAGAAGATAGCCTGTGGGCAGCCAACCCCCTATCCTGGTTTTAAATGAGACTCATTGTGTACTGAATGTTTTATTATTATGACTGTGAGAACAAAAGGCACAAGGCACTTTGTTTTCTGCCCCTGTATTGTCAATTCAAACTTAAATGTGACATATATATTATTTCCAGGCCCATATTTTCTACTGAATATATTTCCTTTATTCACAATTAAAAACTCTGTATTCGTGTCATACTGTTCTGTAATGCAGCTCCTCAGTTCAGCATCTGTCTGAAACATAGACTACTGGATATAGGAACCATGATGTCATCCGTTGGTTTCTGAACTGCTTTTTTGAAGCCAGTAGTTTGTGTTTTGGTTGTTGCCATGTTGGCTTTTTGGAACCAGAAGGTACAATGTGATTTTACATTGTTTGGTGAAATATTCACAGATGGCCCTGGAAAAGTTGGCATCTTGAAGCGGCATGTGTTGATCCAAAATCTCAATGGACTTTTCAGCATTAATGGAGCATCACAGAAGTGACAATGACCTTTAACACCAGACAATGACAGACCCTGGCTTCTGGACTTGTTGCTGTTAACAGTCTGGATGGTCTTTTTCATCCTTGGTCCATTTCTTCCAAAAAAGACCTGGATATTGATTGGTCTGAACACAATCCACGTTTCCACTGAGTGATGGTCCATCCCAGATGCATCCGAGTCCAGAGAAGTCCATGATGCTTCTGGACACAGTAGGCTTCCTTTTGACTCAGTAAAATTTGAATTTTGGTATTTGTGGATGTAACTCTGTATTGTAGACTTGACAAAGTTTCGTCACAGTAATCCTGATCCATGTGGTTCTATCAGGTCTAGATGAATGACAGTTCATACTCACTTTACTGTATCCACTTGTACATTACATAATACACACATATTTTAATGAAGGAAGGCTTGGAATGCACAACTTTTACTTGTATTAGAGTATTTTCACAGTGCGTGCTCCTCTTAGTAAATGACCTGAATACTTCTAACACCACAGTTTGACCTACGTTTGAAATAGTTTTGTTATATTTCTGTGAATTATATTTTTGATACATCACGATAATAAATTGTTGATTTAAAAAAACATTTTTTTGTCATTGAGTACAGGATGACAGGGTGGTTGACGCTGTCACCTCAGTGAGAAGGTTGTTGGTCCAGAGCTGCTGGTTGGCATCTGTCTATGCGGACTTTGTATGTTCTCCTCACGTCTGTGTGGGTTCTCTCTGTGTACTCCTTCCTCACAAAAGGATGATAAATGAATGCAATAATTTTGTGTCAAATGACAAATGACATTTTTGTAGGGTTTCGAGGGGTTTATCGTGCAAACCTCTCGAAACCAATGTTGTAAAAATTTAACACGGTTTGTGTTCAGTCAGTTTTAACACGTCCTTTCTAAGAGTGTACTGTCTGTCTCATAAATCTGTTATAATGTCCCATAGCCCAGTGTAATGTCATTTTGTTTATTCCGTTAGTCTGGTTTCATTTTATTTCCTTCATTCCATCATGTCTGTCATAATATTACAAGAATAGAGTCGTAATTCTAAAAGTAAAAAGTCAGTTCAAATGACCAGCTGAACCTCTGGATGTTCACATCTGTGAAGATCTTTCCAACTTTACTGAAGTCCAAAAGACTATTATTTGTGAAACCTATACTCAAGTGTCATTTAAGGAAATGCTCTACATTCCTCATTTAACAGAAGCATCAGACCATCAGACCAGACATCAGTTCCTCTGATATTTACCCTTCTTCTGATCTAATCACTGGTGGTGCTGTTTCAGTAAATGGTATAAAATACTGAGAAGCAGAAGCTAACACATTATATAAAAGTAATTAGTTCAGTGTCCTCTGTGTTGTTTGAATTCTTCTGGAAAATCTTGAAACAGGGCCATAAATCTGTAAAGTCCTAAAAATATCAATGTAGACCAATGTAAAGCCCACAACGGTACCTTTGAATTTCAAGCTCACAATAAGCCTGTGTGAGTCAGTGAAAACAATAGAGCTGCTCTGTGACACAGTCTGTCTGATTTGAACATCCTGTTAACGCCCTGGGAAGGAACACGCCAAAAATACAGACACATACAAGAAGGGAGACCCAACATGAAGCGTGAGGGCCCCGAGCAGACAAGTATACAGTAACACAGGGTCACTGCTGATAAAGAATATACTCAGTGTTTTAAACCAGTGTGCTCATAAATACAAAGGAACAAGTTATTTTACTATGAATGAGGCATAAAACAGAGGGAAGAAACATTTTCATTGTCCTTCTTTTTTATATATATATATATATATACATCATATATTTACAACTTATATACATTTTTTTTTATTTTAGGTATTTAAATGGGATGAGCTTTTGTTCTTTTTTAATTAATTTGATTATTATTAGTAGTGTTATTGTCATTGTATGAGCTTTTGTTTTTTGAGACAAATTTTGTTTATCAAGGTGCTAAATAAGTTATGTTTATTAAAATCATTATTTTTATTGTTGTTGGTAGCAGTAGTGTTAGAATCATTGTGTGATCTTTTGTTGTTGTTTATTAACTCTGAGACACATTTAGTTTTTCAAGGTTCTTCTTATTATTAACAAATATTCTCTATCTATTATTATTATCAAATCTATCTTTTTTTATTATGAAAAAAACATTTGTAGTGCAATGACTTTCTTGATAAAATATGAAAAAATTCACTTGTAAAAGTTAAATTCTACACATTTTGAAATGTTTACTTTACTTGAGTATTTCCATTTTGTCCAGCATATTACACATATTGTCCTTTTGACTCCTCTCCATTAAGTTCCTTTTCACATTCACAGTTTTTCATCCCATTTCTGTCCCAGTGAAAACCATGTATCTTCAAATGTGTTGATGTTGAATGTTTGTATGTTATCAGAGGGTGTTGTATATTGTACAGACTGTAAAGCCCTTTGAGGCGAATCCTTGATTTGTGATATTGGGCTATATAAATAAAACTGAATTGAACTGAACTGTGATAAACTGAAGGATGACGTGTTTCCTTCATGGGTTCAGTTTCAAATTCTCTGACTTCTTAAGTGAAATAAATTCACTTGGATTCTCTGTAAAATGCATAATCACAAAGCTGAAAACTGGCCTGACCTGAGCTCATGAAAAGTTGACTTTTTAGAGATACACGGTTCAAAATGTCTTTTCTTAAGTTGTAAAAGATAAGACTCTCAGTCAAAGGAAACTCTGCTAAATGTGATCATGAATGGCCATCTTTCTTAAACTACATCAACTCCTTACTGACTTACTAATCCCCCTCCTCATCCAGTTCCTACTCCATTACACTCTTTTTTATTTATTAACTTATTTATTCATTTAATTACTTAGTTTTCCTCAGTAATATTTATTTTCAGTTTCTATGTCATTATCTGCAACTATCTGTACATTTACATGCTTTATATATATTTGTCTTATTTACTATACAAACCATATTTACTCTGAATGCATTTATTCTCTGCCTTTCAGGAGTATTTTCACAGTGTGATAATATTGAAATAAATGATTTGAAAACTTCTTCCACTACTGAATCTGTTTTATGAAGATTCATAGAGTGTGTTTCTGCAGTGTTCCAAGCAGAAGCATCCTGAACACATGGTCAGAAGTTGCAACTGCGTGTCTGGTGACGTTTCACTGTAAATAAAAGCACACTCTGCCTGATGCTTCATATGTCAACAGTAAAAAGTGACTAAAGGTCACAGAGACAGTTTAGAGGGAGTGAACTTACATTGATGTCCAGACTGCAGAGGCTGAGGGAGTCTGCATCTCTGCTGGCCTGCTTCCTCTTCTTCTGCAGAAAACACAGGAAGAGTGTGGTAATCAATAACTTCTGGATCTTTGAAAATGAAGCTGACAAATAGGAAACAGTCCAGTACATTGTCATACGTCTATTGCCATATAGGCCAATATATGGGTAACCACCTTTTTTCTGATGTGTGACAAAGGGTTATGTTGCTGCAACAACAAAAACAGGAAGAAACAACACACACACCTGATCTGAAAGGTCAACGAGTACAAACAGCTGTAAGAAAAAGTAAACAACGAGAGAAAACAAGGAAATGAGACGAGAGGAGAGGAGGGGAGGAGACGAGAAGAGAGGAGAGGAGAAGAGAGGAGACGAGAGGAGAGGAGAGGAGAGGAG
>JAPQRN010000021.1:8327235-8341216 GCA_037367275.1 Coranthus polyacanthus
AAGTCCAAATAGATTAGGTGAGTTAGGACCTGCTGAAGCTGCTTCAATCCCGTTGGATGTTGTTCACTAACATTTGTGTCTTTCATATGTTTCTGAATCAAAGTGCCTGTTTACACTTTGTTTTAAACATCCATTTTTTTTCATGTCCCTAGCTCAGGGATAGGGTTGTACTTGAGCCATGTTTAAACTGATTTAGTTTAGGTTGTTTTTCAGCCACAGAAACTAGATGTTCCCTTTCAAATAAAGTCTAATGCATGTGTATTAGCCATACAGATGTTCTGTTATAACCCTATCCCTGACCCTGAAATGGGTCGCCACAGACCTGATGGATGTTAAGAGGTTAAATTGTGTTTCGGTTGATTGAATCACAAGCAGACAACACTAAATACACAACCACCAACACTTGATCACTCACATTATTCCATTATTGGTCTTACTGACTGATGTCGGCTATTGACTAAGACATCATTCCACCAATGGCAGTGTCTGATGTTTATCTCTTGCGTTACATTCCATACATTTGTATGATTGAATTTGTTCGTTATCAAAGATATTGTGCTGAAGGCCTTTTAAGACTAAACAGTCCAGTTATTTTTTAGAATGAAACTTTTGGTAACCTGGCTCAAAAGGGGGATAAATAGCAAAAAAAAAAATCCTAAACAAAAACGGAAAATAACATCAGAATTTCTATATTCATTGCATTCCTTTGTTGCATTGCAAAAGACCAGCTCTGTATCTGATTCAGGACCACACATGGAAGTGGCTCAAATTTGAAAACAACTTAAATGTTGGCATTGTATGTTTCACAGATATGTAGAATATTAGCATTTGTGAACCAAAAGTATGTTTCATATCAGTCTTTTACATACGTGCATATCTGTGTTGTTTTCAATCTTTCCTCAATGGGCAGGAGGTGACTGGGGTGGATGGTGGATTTACAAAATCCATAGAGCAGAGTTCACATTGGTTGCAATCTGCAACTTCACCAGTTATATATATGAACATTATTTCTGTGAGAGACAGTTGCAAAGCGCCTTAAGGCATTAAGTCAAGGATAATGTACAAATAACTAAACTAAAATCAGTAATTTGACAAAAAAAAATAGATTTAATTATGATTCCATTGATTTAAAAAAAAAAAAATTATTGCTTGCATTTAAAAAAAATAGTCCATTGGATTCTATGGTTGGAGTTGGGTGTAGCGTAGCAATGGTCTGTCATACAAATATATAAGAGACCATAAATCTCAACACTGACCAATCAGTATCAAGAATTCAAGAAAGCAAAACAGGTTAGGGTTAGACATACGTGTACTCTATGTGGAAGTGTTGATATGAAGCATATTTTTGGTTCAAAAACATTGACATTATACAGTTTGCAGAAACATACAATCACAACATGTTATTCTAATGTCTGGATTGTTTGACCTCATATCGTTTCATGTGTAAACAAAAATGTGACCAACAAAAATGTAGCAGGACAGCAAACACCTCATCAGTACTGTATGTGGTGGTTATTTAGTGAAAAATTGGAGAGGAGCACTGATGTACAATGTCAACAGTGTGAATAGTGATTATTATTAGTTCTGGAAACATTGTTTTCTTTGATAGCTTCTTGTCTGGTGACTAATTGGACAGCTGGCACACACTAAGAGACAGTGCAACAGAGATGTTTCTTGGCTGTCCACTTGTGTTAGGATCAGTGAAACACATTTGAACCCATTAAACAGACATTTGAGTAGTGGACATGGTGTGGAAATGATCTTTTAAGTTGGCTTTGAAGGATGATCAGTATTGTTAAGTGGCAATAGAGGGAGTTAAACTACACCGTATTTGCTCATCTTTTCTATTTTACTTACTTTTATGGTTGTCCTGTCATTCAGTCTGCTGTTTCAATCTGTCTTGTCAGGATGCAGGTGACAGGAAACACTAACTAAACTCTCAAAACCAAACTGCCTAAAAACTAATAATTGCCTGTATATGTGTAATTTAAAAATACAGATGCTTTATGACCCATTTCTGTGTAAAAAGGTCATGTACAACTCACATAAAATATAAATAGAAGACTGACCTGTTTTTACGTTTGCAGCATGGGTTTCCATTGCAAATACATATCACTGCATATGCTGTAATCAGGTTTGTTGCAGCCAGTTTAACAGATTAGAGCAGAAGCGGAACACTCTGCGAATGGTCAGCGTTCATTATGTATTCAGTGTTAATCTGAGTGGAAACAGCTTTGTGGTTTGGTACCAATCATATATGAGTCATCTTGTAAATTATATGTGTCATATGTCACTCAGGACGCAATGCTGAATCTTTATATCAAGCGGGTCCATTATGTCAGTGCCTGGAGCTCCACACTAGACCAACAGTTTCCCACCGTCACTGTACAACACAGTGGTTACATAGATACCAAGGACCCGTGAAATAGGACATAGTGGTTACCATACTTACCAGGGACAAGCGAAACAGAACACAGTGGTTACCATAGTTACCATGAGCCAGTATTTAAACACATAGTGGTTATTATATTATACATATCAACCTGTCTGATGCTCTAAATAATTCCAGTTCCATTTCCATGGTGATTGGATGACAGTCTTTCTGACTAAAAGGACTCAGACTGATACAGTTCTGTCCTGTGATGACACAATCAGTCTGCTCCTCTTCTAATTGGCTGGAGGCTGCAGTTCCCTACGATGACAGTACAGGTGCATCGCTGTGCTGCAGGTGGTGTTGGTGGTGCAGTTCAGATTTGCAAACTGTGGGGGCGCTGCAGCCGAGCGACACTACGGCAAGAGGCTCCTCGTCACCTGAAACACACACAGGTGTGAATGACCAGTTCTAAATACATAAAATAGTTAATTGAAGACATTCATAATGTTTTTTCAGGGTCAGTTTTTTTTTGAGTGAGGGGTTAGGGATAATATCAGCTGGTCACAGCTCCTCTGTTTCCATAAACATCGGTCAGGAGCTATGACCCAGGACACACAGGTGTATCGTTTGTGGAAGTCTTTTCAGCGATCAGACCTGAGACGTGTAAAAGAGTCACACACATCTGGATCATACAAACCACATCAAGAGCAAGACTTCAAAAATCAAAGTTTTCCTCAATCTGAAGTTGTATTAAGTTATTTAAACATGATCAAATACATGATCAAACCTGTGTGTTAAATTAAAAAAATGTATGACATCCCTACATCACCTACACATCATGGCACGTTGTGAATTGAATTAATAGTTAATCATAAGTTTACATGACAGAACATGAAATACAGCAGTAACTGTAACTAAATACCAGACAGATGATGCAGCTGTTACACACGTCATATTGAACTGACATTTCTTTGAAATGACAGCTCTGAGGTAAGGATGTCGTATTTTATTAAATGCCTGTTGCCTTGGGACCTCAAGTCAAGAGCCCTAGGAGCTACAACTTGAGACTTGAGAAGAGGGGACAGACTGATGTTTCAGTGCCTCACCGAGCCCAGAGGAAGACGATTCGCTGTCAGCCAGGGAGGAGGAGTCCACCTGGTCATGTGACAGTCCCTCCATTAAGGGAATGGAAAGCTCTGACGAAGGGACTGACGAATCATAGATGCCTGAATCACGAGGAGGTGGGACTTCTGGAGGGGAGGACCGGCCTTCTTCTGCCTGAGGAGGGATGAGGCAGACTGCATCTTGCAGGACTGAGGGAGCCGAGGAGGAGGAGGAGTCTGCAGGTATTCCAGAGGAGGACCTGAAGAAGCAGCAGTCAGACATGCGGATGCCAGTCAGAGTAATCGACATGGACAAAAGCCAATGGTGGACAGGCAGCAGTCACAGGTGGCAGCATCTGACCCGCCCCATGTCAGATAAATGGTTGTGACTGGCTCAGCCCAATGTAAGCTCAGTGGAAATCATGTGTCTGGTTCCCAGGCTATGATTCAGTATTACCTTTAAACTTACACTTGAAGAGGATTAACTTTTAAAATGTCTGCCTTTTTTGAGATGAGCAAAAATAATCAAGTTCCTCAATGGTTTATGGACAGATTCCACTGAATTTCTGTCAAGATACCAGTTCAGTAAGGAAACAATTGTCTATAATATTTATTTATGAATCTAGTTTAATGTGGCTAAGTAAAAATTAAAAAAAAAAAAATTTCACTTTACATCCATAAACCTGGATTTATTCAACTGAGATTAGTTTTAAATGTGCAACAGAGCTCTGCGAAAGTTTTGTTACACTGAACTAATCTTAGCTTAAACGGTTCAATATGCAAGAATGCCTGGCTCCCACTTAGATTGAACTCTCTCAAAATACTAAATTGATCATTCATTTGCAGGACCATCAAACAATGTACATACATATATGTTTGATGAAGTTTACATTTTTACTGTGTCAGTAAACTTGCATTTATCATTCACTCCCCCATGATCACTTCTGTCTCCAAAAAGCAAAGATAGTGACAACCAAAATGAAAACTCAAGGCTTCAAAACAGCAGTCCAAAATCCAATAGGTGACGTCACGGTACCTCTGCCCACATCTTTAATGCAGTCTGTTTTCTGCTGAGAGCTGGTTGTTTATGGACATTAAGCTAAAGCCACTTCTAAGATAATTGTCTTAATTGTCTACATACAGCCTGTACGCTGATTTGTATGTAGAGGAGTCAGATGAGATTGTCCACAAAAATCCTTAAGCTCATTCTCGAGTTCTTCAGTGTCTCTCTTCTGCTCCTCTACAGCTGCAACAGTGTACAAAACTAGAAAGTGTTAGAAATGACTCCGAAATGGACTTGACGCTAACGTCAACAAAAGACCAGCTCCCAGCACAACACAGACTCAACACAAGCACATGCAAATCTTTCATATTGAACCGTTAAATGTATTTTTGTTGGTCAAACCCAGTCTTAAGGCCTTTGCACACCAAGTCCCTGTTTTTTGTCTAAAAGTGTTGCACCATAAACACCCCCCCCCTCAGCATGCAAGGTTAGTGTGCATAATGATTTTATCAGATGACAGATAAACACATATCAAAATACAGACTTGATGTGAAAAGACCTTTAAAGCTGAAAATAACAAATGAAGGACACGAAACTCCCCAAACCCACAGGCGTATCACACTGCGCTTTACCTCGAGGGGTGTCTCAGCATGGACAGGGAGCAGTGTGGCAGACCCGGACTGGGACAGAGTCCTGGACTGGGACTGGATCCAGGGGCCAAAAGGAGCACATTCCTCCTGGGCGTCCCGTCTCCTCCTTCCAGTGATGGAGACCTCACCACCACCTCATTCAGAACCAAACCAGAGTCAAACCTCTGCTCGGACGGAGGTGATGAGGAGGAGGAGCAGGAGGGTTTTGGAGGAGTGTTCTGGGTCTGAGGAGGAGGAGCTGATGAAGAGGAGAAGCCTCCTGCAGGATTCAGCTGCTTCTCAAACCAGTCGGGGTTCTGGCTGATGTGCTGGTGCATGTTGCAGATGGAGATGTAGAGGGAGCGTCCGGACTTACTCCGGAAGTAGTTCCTTCTGGACACGTTGGGAGGAGGTGGCTCACGGTACGCTAGACCGGACTGACCAGAGTGAAGCCGAGTGAAGAGCTGAGGCAGCTGGTCCATCAGCTTAAACCTGAACACAGCAAAGGAAACCACTCACTGATCTGAACTGGGAAAACAGTAAGTTGGTATTTTATTGTTCACAATAACAATCCTACAGAACCTCAGGCTGCTGCAGCAACAGACTCCGCTTATGCTACATATCCAAAAGTACCTCCACAGGTAATGTAGCTTTAGCATTGCATTGTGAGATATTTCCATGAGCCGATGTAGTGTCCATTGCTTGCATAATGTAGTATTCCCTCCATAACAGGGCGTATGCAGTGTGAGCTCTAACCCTTTGGAATATCTTATCTGAACTAGAAAATGTACTATATTCATTTAAATAATCTCTCAAGACTTACTTACCATTTGTTTTTTTTCTTTTTTTAAGTATTTTATCTGTTTCTTGTTTCATCTCTTCTGTGTCTCTCTTATCCATTATTTTTACACTTCTTTTAGCTTCAAGCTAAAGGTCACTTGGTTCATACGTTCACTGAGTAAATATCTGGAACATCTAAGCATTTATGTTAAGAATTCTCTTGGCCTGTTTGCCATGTCCAAAGAAATACTGTACGTGACTGTATTTCATGAACTTGAGTCTAATACTGCCACCTAGTGACCACTCGAGAGTAAGGTTTCACTTTGGCCATAGTAGGAGCATGAATGTTCAACATGCATCATTCCCTCATAGTCCATATTAGAGTCTCCACCTCTAACACAGGTCACACTGACATTTGAACTTTGTGTTTATCAGGAAAGTCTGTTAAAGCAATGCAGAAGTTGAAGGTGTGCGACTGTTTTATGACTGTAACAATGATTAACATCTGGCTACATTAGCCATTATTTTTTATTATGACATTAATGACATGCAACATCTTGTTGCATGTACATATTATTATATGTACAATTACATAGTTGTAAACCCTGTACAAGTATGGAGATAATATTGTTTGGGATCAGATGCTTACCTTACCTTACTGTATCCTGCACAGGAGTGGATTTTCACTCCTGTCCCATCCCACTCACATAAAAATACTCCTGTCCTAATCCCAGAAGAATGACTCCTGCCCCATCCAGTTCTGCTGTTGTGTTTCTTTTTTTTTTTTTAAGGGGGAGAATCTTAAGGCAATTCAATGTTTTTCTGGCACCTCTGACACCTTGCATTTCACAAAAGAGGTGATTTTCAGCTGGATTTAATATTATTCCTTATGTTTTATCCATATTAGAACTGCATAAAGGAACAACTTGTTGATACTATATATTTATTATTTACATTTTTATATTTATGACACTTTATAGGTATAGTGAGTCAGTGAACATCTAGAAACATTTTGGTGCATCTAGTTTTAGAATTGGAAACGGTGTGTTAAAACCAGTTTTGCCCATTATAGGAGATGGATGTTTTCTCTGTTTGCATCCCTCTTAGATGCATCCTTTTCATTCTGAAAGTGTTTCTATTGTTTGGTCCAGTTTGGTTAGTTTACCTGGGGGCCAGGCTCAGCATGGTGGGGATGTCACTTTCAGTTGAATAGTCAAAGTAAACCATCATGAAGCGGTTCAGCTCCTGACCTCCACCCCCCTCACTCTGCTTAGCCAATCGCAGCTGCTCTGCGATCATCGCCACAGTTACAGTGAATAGGTCACTTCCTGAGCCACCAATGGGAGAGCTGCTGCTGCTGCTGTTACTACGACGACTGAGTGGCGTCTTCCCACGGCGGCTTTTCCTCTCCACAAAGTATCTGAGTGAAATAAAACGACATACAGAACATGAGGATAAAAGATAAAAGGAAAGGAAGAATAGTGAATGGGAAAGAATGAAGAAATGACAGGAAGACAAAACAGAAAGGGAAGGAAAAAGAAGGAAAGCATGCAGGACAGAAGAAAAAAAGAAAAATTACAGAAAAAAAGGAGAAATAAAGTAAAGAAGAAGAGGAGAAACAAAAGAAAGGAGGAAGGAAAATGTGAGAAAGAATGAAGAATGAATCACTTAAAGCCTGAGTGTTTCTGTAAACACTTTAAATGTGAGGATTTCAGACAAAGATAGTGCAAAAAGGCACCAGAAAGGTGTGTAGAAGAGCACTCATTTATTTAAAGAATAAGGTGAATACTTTTGCTCACTATGAATTGTGACAACCAATCTCAGCGCAGACCAGAGCTCCTCTGACCAACCACATCGAGATTTCAACCCTACACGTCTAACTGATGCCATTTGGAGTCATAACTCCCTCACAGACAACTATTTTGCAACTTAAACTTTAAGGAGATGTCTAAATGTCTGGTCTTGGCTTTGGATAAATGTGCTTCAATGTGCTTTAAAAATAGAAAGCAGGCTTTACAGAATTTGCCTGAGCATCTTGCTGTTTTCCAGTTTTCTTCAGTTTCTCTAGCGATAGCTGTCTGTTCACCATGAGTACAGACCAAACTACAGCTGATAACACACTAAAAAATGTCAACAAATACACATTAACAAGGTTTTAATCTACAGTGCCCAAAACTTAACTTAAGTGTGATTGTACATTTAGTCAAAAAGACCAGAATGTTCTTCTACTTTTACTCTGTTTATTAGAGCCATGTATAACGTAGTCTACAGCGCCACCTGCTGACTACACTATGCAGCAGTTTATACACTCCAAACCAGGTAATGGTAAATTTTGTATACACAAGTGCAGAAGTTGGTCCAGGTTTTGTAGCATTTAAAAATGACTTGAACATTTTCTTTTATTTCTTGTTCTTTAATTTTATTATCAGACGGTATTTGTATGCTGTTTGGTTTAATTGTTGGTGTGTTGAATAATGATGCCTGTTTGTTAGTTGAAAAAAGTTATTAATAAAGAGAGAGAGAAAAAAAAACTGAGTTTTGTAGTGTTTTTGCAGCATCTAGTGGCCACTGGAGGAACTGGAGCTGAACATTCTTCCTTTGTCTGCTGCAAGTTGAATAACACATGAGCAGCAGTTTGTAGAAGTAGGAGTAGAAGACATCACAAACAGCAGAGAACAGTACAAGGGCCCAAAGTTTTAGGTAGGTTTTATTTGTCATTTGTTTCTCCTCCTCATGTTATTTCTATTGAATTTCCAATGTTTTTGGCACATACTCTTTTTAGTATTATTTGTTTATTTACTTTGTTGCCTGCATCCCTTACACTGTTTCCTCTTTGATACATATGAGTATGTGTGATTGATACATTGTATTGTGGTTGTGTTTAATAAAAGCAGTGGAGAGATGGAGTGCTGGTGTTACCGGAGGCCTTTGGAGCACACAGTGATGATGAAGTTGGCTTCATCCAGCTGTCGGCTGAGCCACGACATCTGACCCTCTCTGCACATCTCCAGATGTTCCCACAGGTCCAACACCACCTGAATAGGGATTGAACAATCACACCAGCTATTTAAAGCCTTGGAGAAACGAGCTCTGCAAACACTTCTAATGCACGGATCCAAAAATGACAGATACTCTATGTTGTTTTATATATCTTCTGAAATCTATTTCTTTCATCATTTAATATTCTAGGTGTTCATCCTTTTGATTTTTCCTGTCTTATTTTATGAACATAAAATTATTTTTGTATAACTACATCAAGTTTACATATGGGTCAAAAATGACGCATGAATACAACATGAAGACATACTACACCATTATAGTAATAAAACTAAACAAAATGACTTTTGTATTTAGTAATTGAATTTTGCTACTTTCTCACACAAACATATATCACTGATAGCCACAGACACCAATACTAAACTGTAGTGACGGTGATCAAATGAAAGAAAATAAATCGAATTAAATAAATCAAATAGAGACTTTTGACCCATCTTGTGTATTACAGGGTAAATAATTCATTTTTAAAGTCTTTTATTTATTTGTGTATTTATTTATTTCATGTATCGCTGTCTGACCTCACAGCCACAGAAGTCCTGCAGGAAGTAGGCGAAGCTCTGAATGACGCCGGTGTGTTTGGGACAGTCTCTGTTCGAGTAACAGATGAAGACTTTGGGGCGGGGCCACGGCCTCTCTGCATTCAAAGCTGCACTGTGATTGGATGACTCACTGCTCTCCTCGTCCAGCTGGCTGTAGATGTTTTCTATGAGGAGAAACAAAATGTTTAAAATCAATCATGTGCTCTGTCCTGAAAATGTGACACTTAAGATTCTAGTGTAAAATAAACATATTTCACTATGATTTTACACCACACAGATCTGGTCCATCCTGCCATAAAATCACACAAGCTTTATTCATTATTCATTTATTCAATTCATTAATTATTTAGGAACTATTAAATGATTGATGATTTTATTTGATCATTATTATTATTATTTTTTTTTTTTATTTTGTTATTATTTTATTTAGGAGTTTGATCTGCCTCCACTTTTCTTTACTGGATCCATGACCCAAATGAATAATAGAAACTAGGAATAATGTGACAAATAAATAGAATTTCATTATGAACATCCATTGACAATCTGTCAATGATGTGACTCAGAGGACCAGTTATAAACATACACAGAGTTGAAAATACTAACCCTACCATATAAGAGTTTCATTATTTATTTCCTCTGAGTTCAATAAAAACTAATGCGAATCCACCCCAAATTTCCCCAGATATTTCCAGAAATAATCAGGAGTTTAAGAGAAACATGTAGCTGAAACAATCTAATGATAACTGATCATCATTCATTAATCATTTAAAAACATTTCAAATGTGAACGTTTGCTGCGTTTCCTGTGTCACCTGTGTGTTCTCACCTTGCTGTTTCTTGCGGCACATGACGGTGAAGAGCGTGGCGAAGGCAGACATGATGACCAGGGGGACGGTGATGGCCATGGCACGGATGGGCCCCGCCCAGGGGGAGTGGACTGGAGAGGAAAACAAACACACCTACATCAAACTACTGTGTATGTTGAATGATGCGTTATCATCAAACTATGCTAAGGATATGCTTCTATTTACTGTAATTCTTTGTGTAATCGGACGATCACACGTCGATATATTATATTTTTTCTAACAGTTCAGAGTGTGTCTGACTACAACGAAGTATCTACATGTATGAAACTTTCATTTAATGCTTTTTAAGACCTTTTCAAGATAATTTGTAACCAAGTTTAAGACTGAAATTTGTAATCATATTTTTCTTATTCAAGCATTGCAGGTGAATCTAAATGTCAGTAGTAAATATGTGGTCATGTGCAGATGTAGCTTTTATGAAGGAATATGATTATTACAGTGAATTTAAACTACATTTTACAAGTAGAAGTATAAAGTAAACTGTCTCTCTTTCATAGTCAAATGGTGTCTACCCTTCTACTGCTTCTGACATTAAGGCTTTCTCTTCCAAACTGGGATCTTTCTTGGTCATTAGTCAGACATCAAGTGACTGTTCAGCCTATAAATTGTTGTGGCTCATCACTGTTTTCTTTGTCAAATGTTAGGCAGGAAAGTGAAATGTGAGTTGAACTCTGCTTTTGTTTTCTCTCTCTCCTCTTCCCAGTAGGCAATGTTTCATAAAATGCCATGGGAATGATTTAAAGTGAACTTTTGAAAGGCTGCAAAAAAGAAAATGGGAATTCTGTGTGTTTTCATAAAGTGGTTTGTAGTGAATAAAGTAGGCTGCATCATGTGGTCATAAGGTAGCGCTGTAGGCTACATTGCAACTAATAAACAGATTGAAGTACTAGAGCACTCTGTTACTGTTTCTCATCTAAAATGACTGATGTTTCATGGATGAGGTTGAGTAATAATTCGTTCTCCTCATTAATCCACATGACCTGTTGTACCAGACCAGAATATCTGGGAAGACGCCGCAAACAGCTGATCAGTCACCAGAGTAAAATGTTCACTACGTCAAAATTTATTTGAAAAAGGTGTTTCCACTTCCCATTAATGCACATTTACTCTGTTTCAGAAAAGGCAAAAACCACCTCTTTTTTGCAAAATTCTAAATTAAGCTTTTTCAAATTTTGTGGTTTTCAGAAAGGTTTTCTAATGTCACCAAGCACTAGCTCAGGAGGATTTGTTGGGTTTTTCTCTGTGTAACATTGAAAGGTCTTGACCTTACTTTATAAAGTGAGACACTTGGCTGAATTGAGTGTTGTGGGCTCAAAATAAAGACTTCTATGCTTCAGTGAACATCACTAAAACAAAAGTAAAAATTCATTCATTAAATTAAACTTTGTGAAAATTACCAACATCAAAATACTCTACGCCTTCATTTTTTAAACTGGCGTTGTTGTTGTTAAACTGCCTCTAACATCAACATTTTGTGATTTCTAGCTTTCAGGTTTTTTCTTCTTTGCTTTGATATTGTTTTTTGCATTGCAGTACATACTGTTTTAAGCTTCTATTGGCGGTTCTGATCAAGAAAAATGCCTTATATAAATGCAATTAATTGTTATTGTTATCTGTTCATTTACATGAGTCCATACAGATAAAACGATGGGAAGTGGACACAAACAAGGTCATATCAGAGGACATGAGTAGAAGAAGTGTTGAGACTCAGAGCTCTTACCCTGGCTGACGTGGTACTGAGTCTGCCTCCTGGTCGTGTTACTGTCGTCTCTCAGCTGACACACAAAACAACAAAAACTCAATGAAAACCAGAGACACAAGCCTCTGTGTGGATAATCATGACCTTTGACCTTTGAGTGTGTGTGTACCTCAATGGTGTAGGTTCCTGGGGTGACGTCCTGCAGGATGCAGCTGGTTCTGGGCTGATTCACCTCCTGCACCCACACAATTTTTATTACATGTAAGAAATTAATTCACTTAATACACAAATTCACAAAAGACTGCAGTCATATGACAGTTATTATGTTTTCCAGATTATTTCAATAATTTAAATGGACAAAACACAACAATATGCAATATTCCTACAAAGTCTCCAGTGTCCACCCAGATTAAAGGATCAGACCAACTGATTTCCCATCCTTTACTATTGCCAAAAAACCCTGCGGAGAGACTAACACCAGTTCATCCAACAAATGGTGCTGTGCCAGGGTTTTTCCTTCATAGAGAATTACACGGTGGCCACATGCATTCAATTTCACACCCCGTCCAGTTCTCAACAAAACTCTGACGGCTGTAAGCAAGTGTCAGATGAGGGATGATATTAGATATGGGTCCGATACTGACCCACACAGTTGGACTGGGTTTTGGTGACAATAGCTCTGCTCTATATTCAAGTTAGTTCTCTGTTATGTACAATGTTACAACTCATAAAATCTATACAATAATGACCAATAACTTCAATATGACTCATTAACTTACTTAAGTCAGTCAGTCAGTCAGTCATTATCTGTAACCGCTTAATCCTCCTCTGGAGGGTCGCGGGGGGGGGGCTGGAGCCACTTACTTAAGTCTCCTTACAAAAATAAATCTCTAGTTTTTAGTTTTTACCAAGTTGATGATGAATGATTATTTATTATTTAAAAATAATTCACTAAATATATATATGTATGTATTGATTTTGATGTACAAAGTTAGAAAACAAATAGAAAGTCAAGCGTGATTTTGCCTTACATATAACAGAATGATCCCTGTTTCTTCCATACAGTAGAATAAAAAAAATAAATTGTATTACTGGTATCAGATCAGTATCTGTATCAGACCTGGAAAAGCTGCATTGCTGCATCCCTAGAACAGTCATGCTAAAATGTTGCTGATTAAATCAAATGCTCCAGTAGCTCCCTTTTTTATCATGTTAAGTTTATGATATGCTTCAATGTAGCAGAGATAAGTCGTTGGGTTAATTTAAGGTTAGGTCCATGTTTTGTGAAAAGTTAAGTAGTGAAATATGACTAAACAGTGAAAAATCCCCATCATAAACAGCCTTCAGGTTTGTCACTTTGTCCCACAAACAGTGAAATAGTGAAACATATCAAACTAGCAGAGACAATAACACATCTTTGCACCAAATATTAGTGTTTTTGGAGCCCCATAAATGACCTAAAATCGTGGATTCTTTGCTTTGACACACTTTTAATCAAATGACTGGTTAATCTACTGTCATTTCAGAATTTACTTTATGGTTGAATGTAAATGAAATGTCCAAATAAATAATGAGCCATTTTGGAAGAAAATCTTTAGCACCTGACCTTAGTGGCATTTATGAGATAGTTTTTAGGATTTCATCTTTACCTCTTTATACTTTTTTGTTGTAGGGTGTTAAACACTGATATTTTTCTTCCTTTAAGACCACCAACAAATGTTTCTGTCCATCTAAACTGTATGCAGGGAAGATAATTAGTAAATCTGTGATCACAGTAACTACCATATGATTTTGTTTGGAGTGTTTGATGAAGTAACACTAAAACAAATAATTTCAGTGTGATATTACCATTTTGTTCAGAAAGTGTGATCCAGTTGAAGGTACAATCTCCGCCTCACTTTGAGAATCCCTGTGTGTGTGTGTGTGTGTGTG
>JAPQRN010000021.1:8348312-8367937 GCA_037367275.1 Coranthus polyacanthus
GACTGTAAAGCCCTTTGAGGCAAATCTTGATTTGTGATATTGGGCTATATAAATAAAACTGAATTGAATTGAATTCTAATTCTTCCAACTGACCCTAAATATTATTATTATGTTGTTGTATTTCTCATCATTTAAACAAATAAAATGTAGACTTAAACTTTTAAAATACATATATTCATATGTATGTATGTATGTGTATGTATGTGTTCATATTTGTCTTCCTGTTCTTTGAATGAAATGTAATGGAGGTGTTTGGAAACTCATCATAAACAGTCACATTATCCAGAATGAGTTTTCAGAGGAACTCACTGTCGGCTCTGAAGATGACAGCCAACCTACGACCTCCATCTGAACCACCTGACTGCACCTGAGAGAGAGACAGAGAGAAACACATGAGTTTCAGACAGAACTGGTCTGATGTGACCTGGATGTTCCTCTCAGCTCCACCCAGCAGCTCTTCCAACACAAAGACAGATTTGGTAACACCTGATGAGCACATAGATAACACTGTGACAATATCACATCCCCTGTGACCCTGTCAACTACCCACAATCCCTTTTTTCTGTGTCCCAACCATTGATACAGCAGGCTGCTGCTCGGCCCCAGTGGCTACCTGTGGTACTGCAGTGAGAAAAAAACAACACTATAAAGACATGTCTGAAAAGGTGGTGACAAGACTCATCCAACTGCAAACAGGTTGGGGTAGTCCTCTGATGTGAATTTATTGATTTTTATTTATTTAAAGAAACAAAACACAGCAAAACAACACTTCCCAAAATGCCATAACACTCTCAGAAAAACAAATGCAGCTTTAGTCCAGTAACACCTGAAAACACAGAGGACCTCACCTGTATGTGAGGCCACTTCACTGCACTACTGCCAGTTTACCTCCATAAAAGCATCAGCATGTTTTCATTTCATTATATATTTAATGTCGAGAAAAGTGATGAGTTCAAGCTGTCACGTGATTTTCTTTCACTCTGGGCGGGAGAGAGAGAGAGAGACAGCACACCAGATGTTTTATCATGCCTGTGACATTCCGATAAAGTCGAAAGACAACAAAGTAGAGTAAACAATGAAATGATAGTGAAAGGTGTCAAGAAGGACAAAGGCAGCGTCACTGTTTCCCACACATACACAAGACTTGTGCATGCTCCCGGGTATATTAACGACTGCCCGAGTATTAGAGAGTCATTTTAACATGTTTAATACAGTGGAACCCGCTATAGTCTAATATGACCCACCGCAGTCTCATAATAAACTGATTAGCTGATTGTAGCAGAAATCTTACAAAAATGCACAGGGATAACATGAGGAGTTATAAATAAAGGGGTGACAACACGTGCTGATGAGCTGACTCATGGGGTCACCGGACTCCGTGTGCTCTCGTTTGGTGTCAAGCCCTGCTCCATGGACAGTGACAGGTGTGGAGGTTGAGTGAGGGGTGACTTGTGACGCTACCGCCACCACTGGTAAAATCCAATTGGCACTGCTGATCTTGGTGGTAAATTTAATTCATTATGAGTATGTTCATTTTTTTAAATGTAATTTATTTTATACTTGAGAGATGCAGCATTTGAGTGCATTAATTGTTAAAGTAAGAATCACGTCCAATTATTACCCACGCTGATTATTACTCATTATTTTTATTATTACACAATTATTGAGTTAGATATTCTAAAAAGGTACCAGGGCAGGGGTCAGCCCCTCGTTTGAGTGCAGTCTAGTTCTAAGACTTCCATTTTTTGAAAAAAAAAAAAAAAAAAATAGGTGAAACTTTTTTGTGAATAACTGTGAATTTTGTGTACCATTATACCCCTAGTATTTGCTAGGCCACACCCACATTTTAACTGATAACATGAATGAAGGTAACAGATTTTACCTTAACTTTATTCTACATTACCAGGCACTGCCAAAAACACTCATGTGGCTTCAGCCACAGGTTTACAGCTCAGAGCATGTTTTCATGTTGCTGTAAGACTAATTAGACAGACACCCCACTGTGTGTGTGTGTTGTACAGAAGGTTAACATGAAAACAAGGGCAAAGCTATAAAACTGTCCTGCTGAAACACACCTCAGTGTCAGAAGGTGTGGCCTGCTTATTAACAGAAACAGCACCTCAACACCTCGTACACACACTTTTATCCACATACATGTGATTTTACATCACTAATCTTCAACTAACTGTGAAGAATTTAAGGAAAACTTGTAATCATCTTTGTTTCAGTAGCAACTATCCAATTATGCAACAAAGCTGAGATTAAAGGAGCACTGAGAATATGAGTGAGTGTGAAAAAAATACGTTATACAGCAGCCAGTTTGTGAAAACCAAGCAGCCGCCAGAAGCGAAGAAGTGACTTCTCTAGTATCACTTTACATTTTCCCTCCATTAATAAGATCTGCGGGTGAATAGAAGCTGTGATGTCTGCTGTGTCAGGCTTTAATTGACAGTTTCTGTTTATTTAATAAAATGCATTTCTTCCAGACAGACAGCTCAACTGTAGTTGTGGTTCATAGGTTACATTAACAAGACAATGACTTTGTTATGCAATAGTTGTTTACAAGTTTACAGTATTACCGAGTCAATAACCTTACATTTAGCATGAGCTCACCTATGACCCCTTGCAGATGGTTCTGACCCCTTGTGCTCCTGCAGCTCTGTCCCTTTTTTCCAAATATGGTCACTTTCAGGTCCAAAAAACCAACATGTGTACGGCCCAATCAAACGGCAGTTCAGTCATGGAGACTTTCAGGCATTCCCGTTTTATATACATTCCATGGTAAAATGATGAACTGTGTGAAATGTGTCTATATACATTACATGTATAAGTGTGACATTTAAGTGGTTTATTTACAGAGTGTGACAGTCTCTGAATAACATTTCTTGCTGAGGTAAACATCTGCCATTACTGTCCTGCTGTGTTGGTGTTTAATAAAGATAAACTGTAGCTGATCACACACAGACTAGAGAGACCGGAGAATGTGATATAACGCCACCAACCAAGAAATCAGGTTTACAATAGTAAACATCAGAAGCATCTGTTACTGTTCACATGTATTTCACCGACTCTACAAACTGCACTGGGTGATGTTTGAGGTGGTGAAATTAATTAGTCGACGTGTTGCTACTTTCAGTTGCAATGTTTTCATGTCATAATTTGCACAACACTGTGCTTGGATGAGTCACCTCCAGAAAACAAACTGGTTCCATGCAGCTGATCCATGCGCGTTCTTTTAGGCATTAAATCTTTGTTGTTGGTTTCATTTTCCTACATCGCTGATGAGTTTAGGGAAAGTGGTCAAAGTCGCTACAGTGCGTTTGTGTACGAACAAACCAATTAGTGAGAGAGAGAAAAGCGAGACTGATCAGCTGCATCGTTCTCTCCTGTTAAACTGTGGTCGGTTTAAAAACACATGTAGATGGTAGGAAATATTACGCACACTCGATATAATGAATATGGTAATTTTTTATATCTTATACAAAACAATATCAAGTATATTACTATATATATTGTAATATATATACTGTAAAGCCCTTTGAGGCAAATCTTGATTTGTGATATTGGGCTATATAAATACAATTGAATTGAATTGAATTATATCAATATCCACCCAGCCCCACATGAAACCTTTTTTTTTTTTTTTTTTTTTTATATAATTTCAGAGCTTTGTGAATAGGTCAGGAATTATGGCTTGATGATGCACTGGAGCCATAATTAAAACAACCCCTCTCCTAACACTGCAACAATAGAAACAAATGGAGAGCATTAGCATCAGTGTTTTGTTTTGTTTTTGTTAACGGTGGTATGGCTGCTAGTTTGTTCTACACAGACAAATAAAACCGTCTGGTACAGTGTTTATCAGGATGACCATGAAAACAGGCCAACCTGCAGAAACACTAGAAACCTGAGGATTCTGTCCACCACTGCTGACCTCAGCCACAGGCCAACAATCACACGCTGCACAACTGATCATTTTTCAGAAGAGGACAGATAGAAAAAGAGAAGTGTCTTCCTTCCTGTTACCAGGTGTTTCTGAGCAGTAATCATCTTACAGACGGGCAGAGACAGAGATGCCTGTGGCCTGAAGTCACATCAACAACACTAAGGAGAAATGTACGGTCAAAAGAACCGAAGAGCAGCAGCTGGATGTACAACGTACACTAAAACATTGTGTGTTTCTGCAGCCTTCCTGTTCTGTGTTACGGCTGCGTTCAGAGTTCATCAGTTGTGGTTCAACTCCTCAGTGCTCTGGTGTAGGTGTGTCAGTACGAGATTGAGGGGGTGAAGTTAAGAGATGTCACATAACCACAGACATCAACATCTGATATATTTATATAACATAATAATTATATTTATCACAATATACATTTCTCTTTTGTCCTTAGGGTTTATTTTGTTGTTATCGTGTCTTGATTTAGATGTCAAATTCTAGTTATTTACTTGCATTCCAGAACTGAAAACTTTGGTGGACAGGTGGTCTAATAAATTTGTTAAGCACTGTATGTGTATTTATGTATGTATGTATATATATATATATATATATATATAACAAAGGATGCTAAACATCTGTTAATGTCACTATGTAGAGTAATGTAGATTTAGATTTGTTGGACCATTTTCTTATGTACAGATGTGTGTCAAATGCTTCAAATGACTTAATGAGAAAAGGGAACTCCTGTTGCATGTCTGTTTTGATGCAACACATCTCCCTGTTAATGCAAACATGCAGAAGAAAATGAGATAGCAGATATCGTGATTCAAAGACAATTAACAAGGAAGCACTGTGAGGCTGGTTATTAAGGAGTTTTCTGCAGTGCATGTAGATTCCTAAGCAGGTTTCTCTGAGCTGAATGTGACCCAAAGCAAACTAATAAGAGAAAAAAATCCCCCTGGGAATCCCCACAAACATACATGAATAATCACTTCCTGTGGTAATCAGACAGCTAATTGCAGCTCAGTTAGCTCAACAGCAATTCATCACGGGCTTCAGGGAAGGAAGGAGGGAAAGGACTCAAGAAAGGAGACAGAGTGAGGGATGATGGGATTGCTAATCACACTGCCTGAAGGAAAGAAAGAAAGGAAACGAGCAAGGAAGGAAGAGAAGGAGAGAGCTGATTAAAGGGGAACTGCTTCAATTACAGCGTTCAGGGTTCATGTAGCAGACTCTCCTCTGCCTCAGTTTGGGGTTAGACCAGTTCCAGATGTGGGACAGAGAATAGCTGACCTTTTTATTCTGCTCATGAAGCTGGGATACAAACTACAGGATCAGACCTGCAGCACATCCAGGATCTCATTCTCTTATCAGACAGACATCTGTGCAGATCAGTCACTACTTTGTCAAAGGTTTCATGCAGCTGCTCGTGTTCACACAATATTTTCATGGGTTAGTTTGGACTTTTTGAAGTGTGTCTGTATGATTTACGTACAGTAATAACATCAGTTTAAGTGTATACCATATTTAGAATATTTTCACTGCTTTACATTGCAATCAGAGGTCAGTATCAGAGGTCCTATGTGTTCTCTAAAGAAGCAACATGTTATCCAAGGCAACAACGAGGCTCAGTGATGTGTTTCTAATCATTCTGAGACAACAGTTCAAATGTGGAGATAACAGCACATATCACATGGAAAATGACTGAAATAGTTTAAGAATGAAAAAAAAAACCAACAGAGTCATGTCGGACAGGTGTTGGGGAGGGGGTTCAGTTGCTTCACAAACTTGGAAAACAACAAAAACAAGTTTTAACTGTATTTTTAAAAAGCCAAAAAAGAATTTAAATCTACAAGACAAAGAGTCTAACAAAGACTGTGTGTGTTTGATGAGTGTTTTGCTCATGCAAAGGCCTGAGGGTTAAAACCCGGCCCTGTTTCCCTTAATGTCTTCCTTTCTCACCCTCACAAACCTCCAAACACTAACACATGGGACAACATGGTTGCATAGGGACATAACTGTGTGTGTTTAACTAGTAGGTCCAACACCATGTCCTTTGGGGGTCTATGAAACCCAACACTTCAAATAAACCCAAGTCCAAATATATTCAGTCTAATCAGATCTAGTAGGAAACTGTTTTACTGCTGCATGTTTCAGGTCTGTCTTATAAAACTACAAAGCAGGTCTGGGTGATACGAACAAAAATATCATCACGATAAAAATGTTCAGTAACTCTTTATTTTACAGCCTGCTTACTTACAGTGTACCTATAATTATGGTGTAGTTATTTTGCCCTAACGGGTACCGGTACAGTACATTCTAGTACTTATATGCAGATACTGGGGAAAAAGATATGAATAAAGGGGATAAAAACTTGGGATTTTACGGAGAACTACACTACAGGTATTTTTTAACTACAAGGTACCGATTTTATAAATACAGGGTACGTATGACACCCCAGAGCAAAAAGGTGGTCATTCCAGGGCAACTAAAAGAGAATTCATACAGTAACTATATTTTACCTACTGGATACCTTTTCTATAGGTACACGTTATGTAGGATTTCCTGTGCGAAAATCTGGATGTTCCTTGGAGCAATATATACTGTAATTTTTGTTTAACCACCCGGGTACCTATTGTGTAATTACAGGGAACAGAATGATCATAAAACAGAGAAAGGGAACGTAGAAAGAATTTTTCACTACAGAGTAAAGTACTAAGTAATCATAAAACCGACTAGGATTTGAAAGGTTCCAGAGGCCAATTTAGAGAGTTTATACCATGGTTATTATGTTATTAGTCTACTTGGTACGCGTACCTTATTACATTGTACAACTATGAAACCGATCTGATGACCTTATGATTTACCACACATACCGTATAAGGTTAATAAACACACAGATAGCAAATTGTGCTATGTCTAGTTTATTCTTTCACAATTGAGGCAAGTAATCAAGCAAATGTTGTCATATGGTTCCCTGTACTTAAAGAGTCCTTATATCTATATCTACCTATATATTTTATATGCAGTAGGAGTCAGTCCTTGTTACATTTAGTTACTGGGTAACTACCGCGGATGCATGGAGTATTCCCCCCCGTCCTTAACTAACGAGGTAACTAACGAGGATGCAGGCCATAATTTAAGGCTGTATTATTTCCCCCCCTTGTTACGTGAAGTTACTGGGTAACTACCGTGGACACAAGCCGTAATTTAAAGCGGTGTTACTTCCCCCCTTGTTACATTTACTAACTATATAATTATAGGATATGTGTACTGTAATTTAAGGTGTGCGTACAATGTATTCTGACATACATTTTTGATTTTGTTCACAGTTGTGACAAAGTACATAGAAACCTGTGTACCCTAATACAGTTTAACAAAACATCAGTATGTCCATCTTACCATTTTCCTAATGTCAATATACAAAACCACCTTCATTTAAATATCAATAAAAAACACGAATAACACATCAAATCAAATTACAATGAATGGAAACATGAGTAAAATAGATATTTAAAATTCCAAAATCAAACAAATACACAACTGAGTCTGGCAGTCCAAAAATTTGTCCATACTGATCAATATAGATATTTATAATATATCTGAATATCTGAAGGCTGAAAAAGAGGGTTCACTGGCTAAATTTCAGAATATTAACATGGGAAGGATAATTCCACCTCAAATCACCAGATTTCAGAAAATGTTCCCAACTGACCATCTTATATCATTTTGGTATTTATTTCTCATGTTTTAACACTATTGTGGTAAGTATTTTTCTTAAAGAAATAACATTTTCTTATTTATGAGGTATTAGAAATGAAAAAAATTACTTCAATGCAGATTGCTCATGTACAACAAGGTCTGAGACTCAGGGTCTGAGACTCAGACTATTCAGACCCTCTAATGATTGATCTGATGACTGATCCATCTTTAAACGTCAACTCCACTTTGATGTCTGTCTGTCGGGCTTTGATTGACAGATCGGAATGACAGCTCGTTCACCTACCGAGTCAGACCTTCAGTGTTTCAGTTCATTTAATAAAACACATTTTTTCCTGACAGACAGCTCCACTGTAGTTGTGGTTAATAGGTTCCAATAACAAGACTGTAAACCAATTTTTGTTAAGCAATGTTTGATGAAGTTTTCCATTTCAGTACGCTAGCACTTAGCATTAGCTCTCTTTGATCCCTTGGGCTGCTGTAGTTTCGTCCCTTTTGTCCAAATATGGTCACGACCGGCTCCAAAAAGCAAACATGGCGACGGCCAAATCACAAACTACTGGCTTCATAACGGCCGTTCAGAAACCAATGGGTGACGTCACAGTTCCTCTGTCCACTAATATACAGTCTGACTTGAACACATTACTTTGAAATGACTCACCGTAAGACACCCCAAGTTATCCCCAATGATTCACATGCTTGCCACATATAAGGACGTATATGAATGTTATTAATTAATTATGAGGCCTATTAACCCACCTGAAGGTAGCTTCCATAGACTGGACTTCTGCGGCATCCACCTCAGGGCTGTTATTGTCGGTCCTGACTGCAATGTGCCTTATACAGACAGCTTTTGGTATCACACTGGCATGGTAACAATTACAGTACAATGGCATTGGCATTTTTTAATTTTGTCCAGTGACTGCAGGTGGAGTCACAAGGCCATAAACAAGTGTTTGATGTGAGCCCAAAGACGGACGGTCACTGGCTTTCCAAAGTAAAAGCACAAATCTACAAACGCTTTGCAGTGTAAATTTAAATTCCAGCCTGAAATTACTGGATTTTCGCTCGGTTTTATGATTGTACTGTACCGTGTAATTATGAAATAGGTACCCAGTAGGTAAAAGAAAAATAATACAAATTACAGTATAAGTTCTTTCCAGAAAAATCCAGATTTTTGCACAGTAATTCATACACGCCCTGTAATTATAGAGTAGTTATCCAGTAGGTAAAAGATAGTTACAGTATAAATTCTCTGAGTTCTGCCCAGGAATGACCATCTTTTCGCTCGGGGTGTCATACCTACAGTGTATGCCCTTTGTAAGATCCCGACTTGTTACCCCTTTATTCTATCACATCTTGTTCCCCAGTACCTATATATAAGTACTGGAACGTACTGTACCTGTACCTGTTAGGACAAAACAAATACACCATAACTAAGGAGTAGGTACGCCATAAGTCACAGGCCGTAAAGTAAAGTGTTACCAAAGGTTCACATCAGTCGATATCTATAATTATTACAATCAATGTCGAATCATTATTTATTTCCAGTTCAAAGGCTGATTTCTGGTTCTGAGTGAAAGTTGAAGAAACCATACTGTTATGTGTGGCTTTAAATTAAAACAAGAAAAAAATGACATAAAAACACAACAAAGCGAATACGACAAATGTAGTGAATGTAGGAAAAGTCACAGTTTTCATTGTTCAGTAAAATGGTCCCTGTCAGTGTTTCAGTATTATATATCTTTTTTTTAATTCATTTTATTGCTACATTCATACATTCAGGTATATGTTTCATTTTACTGCTGTTCATGTTTAAAGTTGAGCTCATTTGATCTACTTTTTAAACTGTTGGTATTTTAATCTACAGCAATGCATCATATTCTATAAGATCATCATATGTTTGCAGTGTCGCTGTCCTGTGAGAACCATATATCTATAAATGTCAACTTTTCATGAGCTCAGAAAAACAAGCCTGTTTTCAGCTTTGTGATGATGCATTTTTACAGAGAATCCAGAGGGGTTTTTAAAGAGTTTATTTAGCTTAAGGAGCAGAGTTTGAAACTCAGCCTATAAAGGAAATACTATAGTTTATCACAAACATTCATATTTCAACACATTTGGAGATACATGGTTTTCACTGGACAGGAAGGAGATGGAAAAACTGTGAATCTGAACAGGAACTAAAGCTGTCAAACAAATGGAGTGATGTCAAATGGATAGATTTTGTCTCTGAGATGTAGTGGAGTAGAAGAATAAAGCTGCAGAAAATACTGGAAATACTCAGGTAAAGTACCAGTACCTCAGAATTTGTAATTAACTTGAACAAAGTACGTAGTCACATTCCACCATTGCCTGATTATCATGAACGCACTGATTTTCTGTGTTGAAGATGGTGAGCAGATGTGATCAGAATTGTGTCTGGTTTTGATCAGTCAGTTGATTGATAGGCATCTGATCAGAAAAATAAATCTAGCCTGAGCTCAGATCTTCAAAGGTGGAAACACTCTGCAGAGAAAACTCCGGAAACAAAAGTGAGGTGCAACAAAGCAAACTGGGTGTGTGTTTGGGAGCAGCCAACCAGAGATTTCCCACCGCAGGAACAAAACCTGCTGCTTCCTCCTGCTGCATGACTGCTCCTCAATGACCCCCCCAGCCTTCATCACACCTCCTCCTCCTCGCACAGGAGGAGCTACTCAACTCCTGCTGGGACTGTTTGTCCTTTAAAGGTCTCTCTCTCTCTCTCTCTCTTTCTCTCAGGAAAAGGGGAAATTTGGATTCTTATAAAAGACAAACAGCACATGTTAAGTCAGTGTGTGTCTGGAGGTATTTATACACACAATCTGAACTTGTGTGCAACATGTTCACACAAAATAGAGCAAAAGCTTCACACTGTGTTTCTGGTTCTTCCTGCCCATTCTTTCGCACTAACTATTCAATTTGTCACAAAATAGTGAAAAACACTATAATACTGAAATGTGTCCTTTTTATGATTTTGCGAGGTTGAGAGACAGCTGAGACTAACTAACTAGACTAACTGAGACTAGGTATTTTCATTATTCATCAACCTGCCCATTATTGCAGTATAACTGTTCAATCTGTGGGACAGTGTGGACTTACTAAGTAACACTTATGTTTACATTAGGGTTGGGCCAATAGGTGCATCATTGTGATTCCACCACCATGTGGAATAAGTTGCTAAAAGTTGTTATCAGCAAGGCTTTTTTTTTTTTTTTTCTTTTTTTCACACCGTGAGTCCATGTCCATTCTGTATGTGAGCAAACAGCGCACTGTGTGAGGCTTAGATCCACCCTGTTTCTATCTGAATATAGCTGCTTGTGAGGTTTTCTCTTCAGTACAACTCTGTATATAGCCTAGCTTACTTAAACAGTTCACTACAAAACCAAAAAATTCAGTTTACTTTCAGATATGACACAGAAAAGCATCATGTGTTCCCACTGCTACCCTGCAACCCTTGTATTTTGTGTGAAAAATCATCAATAATCTAAAAAGATACAGCAGTTATCTCTAAGTTTTTTCTTATTTGTGTCTCTAAAGAAAGGATGTGGGGTATTATTTGGGAGATTTGAGGGCAGAACTAAAGTCACATCTGACGTACTCATCATTTTCTCAAGAGGACAGTAATGGAAAATATTTCGCTATACCTTCAGACAGCAGAAAAAACTGAAAACACATGTGTTTCACATCCAACATTCAACCAGCCATGATGCCCTATGAGGCTCTCTGAGAAGATGATGGAATACATAGCTACAGTGAGAGACCCATTTTAAAATGTTGGAGGGCGAGAGAGAAAAAGGAGGAAGACTTTCAGAGCAGAAGGGGAGACGAGGACGATGAATGATTGGTGCATTTTCTTCCAACAAGGCACATGTGATGACTTCAGCAGATGTGTTGAGAGAGACTGTATCTGCATGAAGCAAACTACAGTTTAAGTGTGTTGTAACATCCTGCGTCATTTCATTTCTGCAGAGAGATTATCACAACAGCAGAGGAAAGGCTCAAAATTCATACAGACTGCTTGTTAAAGCAGTTTCCCATTTTAAAAAGAGCCAGTTGTTATCAGACTTTGAAGCTGTTTTACTAATAACTCCTGTTACATAACTAGCATTTCCTTCTGTTTCCTAAAGACAAATCATGTCACAAATTTGACAACGAGGTTCAACGATGTGTATTTACACAAACACAGCCAATACTGTTACTGTAGGATGAATTAATTGCATGGGATTTGCTATAACAATAGTAGAGAAAAATCACCAGACCAGCAGCCTCTCCCAATCTGCTGCTCTGCGACTTAATCAAACAAACATGCAAAAGCAGAGCAAGCTTTTATTGAAGTTTAACAGACTGGCTTTGTAATGTTTCTTTGTAAATCTAATTCACTGTGCAGCTCAAAGGCTACCAGCAGCAGTTTTTAAAGTTGAATGTGATGCTGTTGGAGTTTAATGTGGCAAAATGTGTAAAAAATAAATACATTCACGACACAACAACAGTATGGACATGTTTTGAAAAACCTCCCGTGATATGAAATTCCCTGTGATGTTAAGCTCCTATATTTCATAAATAAAAAGTACAACCAGCTGAATACCCCCCTCACCCACCCCTATGATGGTCACAAAAAAATGTGGAAGTCACTCATTAGAGCTAGTGTTTGTTCTGTCCATTCTAGGTTTTTTAGTTTAGGGGATATTAACTCTGGTCCACACTCATAGTAAGTGAGTGTGATGTGTCTTAACACTGGATGCCACCCACTATTAAATGGGAAAAAAAGAAGAGGAAGTCCACTCTAAGCTATTGTAGAATCATGTCAGTGCAACATGATGGTGAGTGGTGACCTACCACGGTAGACATTCTATTCATTCTAAGGGAATAACAACACAGTTCTCATTTTTGTGTGATTATTTACTAATGAAAACAAAAAATCATATAAATAAAAAAAAATAATATAAATAATTATTCGTTATAGTGATGGTAGGATCTCGATGAATTTCTACAGGATTATGTGAACTGTGAATATTTTATTTCCTCACTTGTTAGAAAAAGTGTGTAGGACTCTTCAGAGGTTCTCTCACACAGCACTACACATAAGAAGCACTTATATCTCTGTGGGATTTTCAAAAATGTTCAGACATCTTTAAAACACTTAATATGATACAGCTGGTGCGCTGAATTTTTCTAACACAGAGGATGTCAGTTCAGTAGGCAGTCCATCAATCTGACCTAGGACACATTTGTGTTCAGACATATCTGTCCCAGACTACTTTGAACTGTGGCACTGTTCAGACCTTACATTAACGTCCATGCTGGCCAATCCAATCACATGTATTCAGCTATAATGCAACATTGGAACACAGATTTCAGGACACATTCCTATCCAATCACTCAAGATGCATTCAGAGGTGGTCTGGGTCCACATGTCCACATTCTCTAGTAGTCTTACCAGGTTTGCGTCCTGGGACACATTGAAGGACCGCCTACTCAGCTCACCTGCTCTGTGTACCACCACCAGATAATAAACTGTTTTAAAGACTGAAATTTTCAAGTCCACGAAGATGTAATTAATAAAGTGCTTAATATGTGTGGTGCTGTCTGAGACACCTGAATGACGCTTTGCCTTTGCTAGGTTTTTCTCCGTGAGGAAACAGAATATCCATAGTTCATATAATCTACTAGAAATTCATACATGTTTTAAGTGCTTGAAGATTCAATCATCACTAAAGCGTATGTCATGCAAAAGAATCAATAAAAACAAATAGAATGGTCGAAGTTGTCACATCGATATTTAAGGAGCACTGATAGATTCATGGAATCACCTCATTCAATGAGCAACAGGGAGAACAGACACCACCTTAAAAGCTGAAGCCAGTCGCCTTCAAGCAGGACAGTGTATTAAATTTGCACAAAGTCTGATCAATTTAAAAGCAAGTTGTTTTAGGCTATACATGCTTTTTTATTTGCATATTGGGCATGAATTTCTGATCTGATCAGAAGTGATCACTCAAGACACATCTGGCGATACTTTCTATTGCCAGGTGTCCAGCTGCAATCGACAGACTCGATTGCAGCTGGACACTTGTATTGGGATATCTCAGGATGTTAATGCAAGGTCTGAACAGGGCCTGTGAGTGGTGAGATCTCAATGCAACCTGAGTGTGTTCACATCTTGCATAAGAGCTGACCACTTGTGATCGGATCACTGAGGACACATGTTCATGCAGGTCTGAACAGGGCCACTGCTAGAAGAATGTGGACATATGCCACCCACACCACCACTGAATGTGGTCTGAGTGATTAGATCTCAATGCGTCTGGGCATGTTCACACCTTTCATTAGAACTGTCCATTTGTGATCGGATCACTGAGGACACATGTTACTGTCAGGTTTGGACAGGGCCATAGACCCAGGGTTACATCTGGTAACTTACCTAGTTTGTATTGAAAGACATACATCAGTAGTTCATCCCCTTTTCTCACAGAGCTGGGGCTACATTTGGTAACATATGTCGTTACAGTTCAGGAGATGATTGCTGTGCAGGTGCTGTGTTTTATGTTTGCTTATTCATTAAACAGGCGATGGCAGTAAACAGAGCACCTGCAGTCGGATGGTTTTTGCTCAGCGTTTTCTTCATTCAGTCTCCACCAGCTTCAGACTTGTAGACTCATCCACTGAACATATGGCCTTGATGTGTGGTTACATGTAGCCCATCAGCTTCACCAAAACCTGATATGATGTAACATTTTAAAATGTGTCACGCAGCCCTTCTCCCTCACTGAGCAGCTTATTTCATGTTCATTCATGAGTAAAGGTCCCAGTTTCACCAGAAACACCACAACAAATGGCTCTCTTTGCACGTGCTCACATGCAAAAATGTGAAAGAAACTAAACTTGCAGTGTCCCCCTTGGATTAGTTTCTCTTCACACAGAGAAAAAGCCAAGTGAACCAAAATGCACCACTTTAAACCATGTGAGAACGTTCACTCCTTTTATTGGTCAGATTTCTGTGAGAAGTTATACTACCACAACACAAGCTGCAACAGTTTGAGTGCTCTGCCACATCCCAGAATGCAAAGCAAACCTGGCTACATGTGCTGTTCAGCACACACATGTATATCAGAACACATTCCCACCACAGAATGAACCACTCCAGAGTAGTGATGGTCAGAGCACCGACACTTTACTAGAGTAGTTCAACCAGACTAATTCAACAGGACTAAAGATGAACCACAGTCCAATTCAACTGGACTCCAAGTACAAACCAGAGTCCTACTCAACCAGAGTCCACTTTAACTGGACTAAAAAGATAGACCTGAGTCCAATTTAATCAGACTAAAAAGTACAGGTGTGAAAACACAAATAAATTAAACTCAAAAATGCATGTGTCCAACAAAAAGACAGAAATGTCTGTGTGATGATGGACAGGTTCATTTGATCAGCATCACACCCTCTTAGTTGTTTTCACACCAGTGAACAGGTTAGTGTGGACACACAGCTCAGGTATCCAAAAAATGTCTCAGCCCTACTCTCTGTCCTATTCAAACATGACAGCAAAATGTAAAACTATCAGAGCATTTACAGGTCACACACACACACACACAAAGCTCTAATAACCTCACACCTGTAGAATAGCAGTTCCTCACACCCCCATCCAGCTGCCTTTGAAGTGTTTCTGAAAGAGAGGGGAAGCAGGGGGGGTTGTGTGTGTGTGGTGGGGGGTGAAGCAGGAAGGAATGCTTCAGCAGAGTAAACAGTGTGAAACTCCCTGCAGAAAACACTTCAAAGCCAGACAGAGGAAACCAGGATAATACACACACACACACACACACACACACACACACACACACACACACACACACACACACACACACACACACACACACACAGCACCATCAAAGGCAAGTAGGAGTCATCTCTCAACACAGGAAAATTAAAACTTGCAGTGCACTCTCACACACACACACAGTCAGATACTTCCACACAATCCAACTTTAAAAAAACATTTTAAAAAGACTCACACACACACATAAATACAGAAAATTTAAAAACTTGAGAAGATTTTGTACAAGAATATTTTTGATGTACTTGCTTGTGTGGATGTCTGCGCACACACAAAGACACACAGGTGACCTCACCTGAGCTCAGCTCCGGTGAGGATCAGAAAGGCTAAAAACGAGTTACTTAAGTAAATACAGGATCATTTTCTTTTGTCACTATAGCAACACATAGCTAGGGCTACAACCAACATTATTTGCATTATTAGTTGATCTTCCTATCACTTTGAAGACTAATCCAATAATTTTCACAGATAATATTTTTTTTAAAAAAAGGAATGAAAAAGAGATTAGAATTTGATGATAATACAGGTTCAGGTAGGGCTGGGTCATAGTACCAAAAATGATGATTAAAATTTTCATCTCAGTTGACAACAGACATGATAAATGTCAAACCATTATTTCTTTCAAGTTTAAAAACTCAATTGGGATTTTTTGTCCTGACTAAAAGCTGAAGAGACCAGATGGTTAATTGTAGCTTTAAATTATTCATAAAAGATGCATAAAAATTACAGAAAAGACAAAGTGAGACAAAAGTGTTGTAAAAGTTGTAAAAAGACAAAGAGAAGAAAATGAAAAGAAAATGAGCAACCCGAGAACAAGAGAAAAACAGTGAAACATTTTGTACGTGTTTTAACTGTCAATGTAAACAAATTAATCCCTAAAGACAAAAGAAAACTGTATCAAGATATTTTTAGCGATATAAAATGATATGGTTATTGTTTTGTTGCCCAGTTCTACATTCAGGTATTTATCTGTATTCACCTGTATTTATGCCACCAAAATCTAGACATGCTCAGTTTACCATCAGATATGACAAGGAAAATGTATTTAATAGATGAATTAATTATCAACATTTTAGTACAGGCTTAACAGCACACTAACATGAACAACTGACCATAGAGCTGTGCCATAGGACCATATGTATCATGTGACAATAGAAAAAAAATGTAACAGTTGTTCACCAGCTGTTCTGCTCTGTCGTTTATTGTGTTGTGAATCTCTCTTTACAGCGGTATTTTTTGTCATTTGGCCGCAGTTTTGCGTTCTTCCACATGGATGCTGGAAGGAAATGGAAGAGTGTGATACAAAACTGGGTAACTCTGAACAGTAGAAGGACTCGATCTGTTCAGACTTGAGTACTGGAATATCCAAATGTTATGTTTGTGATGCTGTACCAGTTGTTATTGATACTATTTAATTCATAGTTTGCCTGCCTAGTGGCAGATGTTGAGTCATTTTATGTTGTGACTGAGATATTCGTGTTGGATGTTACAGGGACTGTGAGAAATGCAGATCCAGATTTTGCTCATATTTCATGAATATAGTGGAGCGTTCTTTATACTATGACATTTGGTGTAAAGTTAGATTTAAAAATCGTAATGTATCATCTTGCTTGCAGTATCGTAATTCATCAGTCTACAGATAGACTGATGAATCAGAACCAATAGGAAATCTGACAAACTCTCAGGATCAGCAGAATTTGGAGCTGATAGTGGCTGGTAGTTAATGACTTACTTTGAGGAAAAAAATAATAACTCAAAGTTTATCCCACCTACATTGTTTACGGCTAGTTAGATGTTCAGTTTCATATTTATTGATTAATTCCTTTGACTTAGATGTTCAGTTCAACAGCTGTCCAGTTTCTAATAAAGTCAAAGAGTTCATTTCAGACAAGTATACTGCAATTTCAGAATGTCTTTTTACTGTTCCAAACTGTCATTATTATGTCAGCCTTTAAGAATCCGTCAACCTCATAACATGACATGATACGTATTGTATTGCCAGATCCTAATTCACAGTCCTACCAAAAAGAGCCAAAGTGTGACACAGACACAGAAAACCAGGCTTTGTAAATTCTGGTAAAACACACTCCACAACACCATCTCTTTTATCAACCACTACACAAGAATCATGTCAAACTGTACAGAAATAGTCTTTAGTATTGACCTTTTTATATTTTATACATTAATATTTAATATTTTGTTACATGTTTCATGGAAAATTTGCAAATAAAAGGAGAAAAATAATCAAATATGCTAAGTATGTTTTGTTTTCTTGACTAAGAAAAATAGGCCTTTCCATGTAGTTGTTTTATAGGAAATTTTTATTCATTGAATGTACAGAAAACCTGCTATATTGTGATATGAGATTTTGGTCATATTCCAAACTGAACAGAACATAAAACAAGTGGTATAGGTAGTAAGAGGTACAGTATCTGCTTCTCTGTGAACAGGAGTTACCAGAGATTGAATAAAACCCATCAGTGTCTGAGGGAAACTGACTAAAAGGAAAGGACAAACAGCTCCTAATCAGGTTGAAGATGATCAAAATACACCACACACACAGACATTTGAGAAAAGATCAACACCGACTGAATCTGTTCTTACTGAGGCTGTTTATGTCTGTTAATGTCAAAGTATGAAGGTATCACAGGACTTTTTTGCCTTTTAATCTTCCCTTTAACTTTTACAAAATGCAGATTTTTCCAGACCAAAACAGGGTTGTGTGAGTGCAGCAGCAGACCAGAGGAGGCAGCCCCGTTTACCACATCAAATGTTTTTAACAGAGCACACAAAAGACAGGAAACCAGCTTTACTACCTGCAGTTCACCAAAACCACAAATGCCTGTGTTTTCCCAGTTCAAGTAATTCAAGCCCAGACTCTTTCACTAACATCCCACCTAAGAACGCTCATGTCCCATTTCCAGCAATAATATCATTTCATAGTTTAAGTTAATTTTCAATTATGTTTTACTTGATGTATTATAGGATACATACTCTTACAAATTTACCCACAGACATACAACTCCTAGATATGTTACCTTTAACATATTTACACGATCTACATAAAAAGGTGTCTTCGAATTCAGGGTTTCTGAGGGAGTTTGGTGGAAACAGAAAACGACACCAATTGTATTGAAACAGGGCAGGTAAGGCAGGCAGGAGTGCACGTTTAACAACCCTTACAACACTTAGCCTTTAAATGTAATAGAATACGTTATAACATTTCCAATCGTTTGGTTGTTAACGTTGCTTTGGAGGATGGCAAGTAATAGGAATCAGCTGAAATATCTTAAATATTTTTTAGGACTGCATTCCTTAGTGTGTCTGTTTTGGATGCCGAAATGAATATGCACCCACACACATTCAGAAATTATGCTTAACTCATTTTCAGAGATTTGCAGCGTCGCAGTAAAGTCAGTGAAGTTTAAATTTAACGCTTTTTTAAATTGGAGTTTGGTCTATTAAAAACCAAAACCGCAGCCCCACATACAGACAAACCGACAGGTAAAGAACGCAACCTGAGTTTAAAAACACTAAGACTATTAGCAGACTGTCACACTGACGTCTTTAAACTCATTCCAGCTGCCTATGCAAATCAAATCAAACCAACCAGACCGAACCGTCCCGTCTCCGAAAACTTTTGGAGACTTAAGAAAACTCAGCAGCAGCAGCAGGTTTGGTTGGAAAAAAAGAGTCGTGAGGGGGAAAAAACACGGATGTAAAGTATATGTTAGTGTTTTTTACCTTGAATCCACACCTGTCCTGATTCGTTCTCCTGCTGCCTGAAGTCGTAGATCCACAATGCGAAAATAAAAGCAGAAATAAAGCGCAGAGTGAGGCGAAGAAAGTCCGAGGGGCCGCCATTCCTCCCTCAATGTGAACAGCCCAGCTCTGAGAGAACGAAGACACGAGCAACGACGAGAGAGAGAGAGAGAGAGAGAGGGAGAGAGAGACTGAGTGAGAGAGAGAGAGAGAGAGAGAGAGAGAGAGAGAGAGAGAGAGTGAGTGAGAGAGAGAGAGAGAGAGAGAGAGAGAGAGAGAGAGAGAGAGAGAGAGATAGAGAGAGAGAGAGAGAGAGATAGAGAGAGAGACATACAGAGAAAGACACAGAGAGACACA
>JAPQRN010000021.1:8377689-8398121 GCA_037367275.1 Coranthus polyacanthus
TTATTATTATTATTATTATTATCATTCTGTTTGTCGTGTTGCTTTGTCATCATCATGTGGAACAAACCGTTGCGGCTCTAGTCTGGCTCCCTCCATGTTGCTCAAAGTGCCTGTCTTCATCGTCTGTCGGTCACACTCTGCTTCTCTCAGATGCTTTAATCAACACTTGTTTTAACATCTCATGTTTTGCACATTTGAGCCAAGAAGCTGCACGGTGCGACCACAGCCCGACACTGTTGGCAACTCACACCCTCTGTTTTTATCTCACGTCTCTGCTGGTTTTGTACATTTGCTATGTTGTTTTTTTTTCAATCTGCTTGTTTTAACTGCAAATAAATTTAATACCACAAAAAGGCACCGTGTTTTGTTTTTTGTATTTTTGTACAGACGTATGAAAGTAAACAATGACAAACTGATATGATCGACACTAAAATGTATCGCAGGACACAACGGGGTTCCCACGGTCATGAAGTTAAAATTGTCTTAAGTTTAGAAAAAGTCATTGAATTCAATTTTGTACAAATACATACAGTGAGCAGTTACGATCCCCTGGTAGGGCTGCACGATGTGGTGAAAATATTTAAATTTGTTTGTGATTTGAGTGTAGTTGCTTGGTTATGAAGGAAACCACATGTTACTCATTTAGAGAAGTTAAGTCAAACTTAACATCAGTTCTACAGTACCTCTGTCTGCTCAGTGTCACTAAATGCAAACTATCACTATTTTCTTTTTGTCTTTCTGCATTTAGATCACCCTAAATCTGGCCCCTAAAATTGCAGCCTTTTGCTCTTATAACTGCACAGGTTGATATTGTGATTACGATTCGATTAAGTGTGCAACTCTATACCCTGGAGTAAAGAGTATTTATTTGTTAAAGCTCCATGACGTTTGGAAAAGTCTTTGTTACAGGGTTTGTGCAGGTCCTTACAAAGTCTACAATCCAATAATGTGAATTTTAGGCCTTAAAATATGACCTTTGATTTTGACAGGTCTGAAAGAGATTATGGAGTTAACATCACTTTTATACACAAACATCAGTCTCTTAAATGTGCTTTTTGGTAAAAAATCTGTCCCAAAAAAAAAAAAAAAAAGTGATCGTACTGAACTAATTGTGCAGTGTCAGATATATTAAGATACTAATACTGACATTCGCGGTTTAGAGTGAACATAAAAATAATCTACCAGAGGATGATGTAAAAGGTTTACATTTAATTTAAAAACATTTAAAAACTAAAGTACACTTCTATGTCATGGAAATGATATAATTGACCCTTGAAAAAGTAATGAAAATGTTTTTGAATTTTGCCTGAGACTGTGTGGGAACTACATTTCAAGTACCTGGACCAGACTGGACTGAATTGGACTGGACCGGACCAGACCAGACTGGGGTCCTGCCATCCAGTCTGATGATGTCTTCGGGGTTTTCTTCTATGTTGTGGCGAGGCAGCAGTAAGAGGAGGATGGACAGGTCATTGAGGAGAGCCTGGTCTCCGTGGAACTGGATCCCCTCACGCCGAGGTCCACAGGGTCTTCTACGAGTGGCGTCATTCTCCAAGAGAAGTGATCGCTGACTTTTATGTGTTGTGTGCAGCATGAGTTACCATGGCGATATAAAGTGAATCATCATTGTGACACTGGGAGGGGGTTAAACCTGAAGGTACCTCACAGATCCTACATCCTGCTTTGTAGTGCAGGTCTGGTCTGGGCTCAGTTATGTTAGTTTTGTGCTGGTTCTTCTAAGCAACATTGAATTGAATCAGATCAGCCTGAACCAGGTACAGACTTTTTAAGATGACCAGATCCAGATTAGCAGTTGTCTCAAAGTCAAGGATCCTTCCTTGGTAGTCCTGTCCTCCATCCATGAAGAAACAGTCTAGTGAGTGCAGGTTGAAGACATATCAGTAGCACCCACACTACACGACCAGAAGTCTGAGGACAACCCTGATCAAAATAAATAAAAAATAAAGGCATGTTTTTTTAAATTGGCCTCAAACTTTTGGTCACAGTGTATATTTGAAACTGGTCTGTAGATCGTTATTACACATTTACAGTATGTTTTGAAAAGCACATTCCTTAATTTGTATTTTGTATTTACATGCATGTTGCATCAGCTTCTTTTCATTTTGAAAAGAGTCATGCATGGGATTGTGGGTGATTTAAGAGCGCCGAGGATCCACAGAAGCATCCTTGAGGGACTCGGTGCCCAGTCGGATCCCGATCCTGGACATTGGAACAGCCTCTCTGGAGAAATCTGATGACGTAGCTTTATGGAAATGAAGCGTTGAAGGCTCCATCCTCGACTTTGAGAAACACCTCTGAAGATACCTCACTAAACCCACCCTGCTTCGTAGTACAGGCCCCTGGTCTGGGCCAGGATGCTCAAAAAGTTGGAAATCCTGTGATAAATGACAGTTAAAATCCGCTTTTTTACTTTATTGTACTTTAAGGTTTAATAAGTAGCTTATATGTACGTTAGGGCTGAATATTTCATTGAATCATGAACAGCCCAAGACTGCAATGTTAAAGGTCCAGGTTTAGGAGGACGTACCTAGAAATGGAAGAAAATAGACACCTGTTGTGTGATGTGGTTCAGTGACACTGAGCAGAGAGGTACTGTGGAAAACATGCTCATTTAAAGTTGTATTTTTTGACATCTTTGTATGTTTTTAAGCCTCGTTTGAATAATCTGTGCATTTTTCTTGATAACCAAGCAAGTAGATAAATCAAAATCACAATGTGTGCACAATAACCGCAACTTGACTTTATCAAATCGTGCAGCCCTACACTAGATATATATCTATCTATATAGCTAGATCTATCTATAGATAGTTTCAATATATTTTGTGTTGGAAATCTACTGTAAACCCTCATGTTGGTCTCAGGATGGGTTTTCAGATCACAAGTATCCCAGTCTTACCAAAACCTTTTCAACCACACATACCGAAGGTTTGATCCAGATCAAAACCAAGCCTGGTTTATGTTATGTAATCCCAGAATCCTTTGTTTATCTCTTTTCAACAACCCATTTTCAAGACATGACCCAATCTGATCAGATCAACTGGGGAGCTTTCAACTCATCTCTTTTTGTTCCAAAGCTCTGTTAACATTGAGGTTTTTGTTTTTTTGTTGTTGTGTTTCCACCGGTGGGAGGGGACCAAACCTTCACAAACCTCTACACAAATGTCTGGATGAGATTTAAATGCTACTGAACTCAGATTTCTAGCATGATTTGACTTCCCTTGGCAGATAAAAATCGAATGAGGAAACTCGATATAAAGAAATAAAATAAACATGCAGCATTGACAGTCTACGTGATAATAACCAGAACAGGGATGATTCGGAACTGATAAAACCTTTATTTCACTTTAAATTGTCTTTTACATTTTGTCCTGTTTATAACATGTAAGGTGAAACTAGTGTTGGAATTATTTTAAAAGACATACACAAATCTAGAATTACGTCAATAACCAGGGTAAAGGGGAAGGTGTTCAGGGTCATTTTTTTTTGTCATTTTCCTTGTTTTTGTTTTTTTTTTATTAGTATCCTTAAGCTAAAGTCTAAGTTTTCACAACCACGTGCGCGCTAAGCAATAAAACCGTCACAGAAGCAAACGTTTTTTTTTGAGGGGGGAAGGGTTGGGGTTTTTTTGGGGGTTATTTTTTTGTCTTTTTTTTTTTTTTTATTTTAAGCAGAATACTGGTCAGTAAAAACAAAATGAGTGAGCTACCAGATATACAGACAGGCTCGGTGCCACATTCACTACTGCATGGGATCAGTTTTTTTTTTTTTTCCTTCAAAAAGCGTAGGTTTTATTTTTGTATTTTTTTGTTCAGCTAACGAGAAAAAGAGCGGCAGGGAGGAGTTTGTTTTTGTTTGGTTTTTTGTTTTTGTTTTTTTTGAACTGTTAAACTGTGTTTCAGTGCATGAAAACAATTTGTTCCCAGCAAAAAGGAAAACAAAACAAAACAAAACATTGAGACACGTGACTTCTACAGCTACAGAGTGGAATGTCGACAATGTGGTTCATGACAAGGTTATTGTGACACTGAGTGGAGGAGAAAGAAAACCAGAATTTGAAAAACCAGGAGGGGCTCTCAGGTGTGAAACCGCTAAACAATCGCCCACATTTCTCACTTCAGTCCGGTTCGCAGAGAAACGACGACGAGCCCGATTTTTTTGGCCGATTTAAAACAGTTCGTATTGTACTTAAACATAAAGGTGCAGAAATGAGCTGGGAAGTGTACCGTACGCTGACGATGCGGTGCCGTTTCTCTCAGAGTAAAAAGACAATCTGAAGGTTGGCTTCTGAGCACGGTGACCGCCATCGAAACTGCAGCTTTCGATCGCCGATGGAGGGGATCATTGACATGTTTTGGCTCCATCTGAAACTTGAAAGATGGACATTAAGGCCTTGTCCATCACTGATACAGATATTTAGCAAAACAAACGTTTCCCCTCATCCACATGTAGGATTCAGCTTCAATGGGTCACACATCTACTTAAAGTCAATATTTACTATTACTTTTTAATGCTACTTTGTTTTATTTATTAGCTCTTATCAAATTCTTTTTTTATGGCCCAATCAGGTGAGTGAGTTTATGGATTTACCTGAACCTGAAACGTCAACAGCATCAGACACACAGGCTTACAGCTTTAGTCAGGTTTGGTTACATGTTTAGGACTGGGCGTTTTATCATAACACCGTGCCATGGGTTTAAGTCCAACGAAAACACCCCATTTAAAAAAAAAAAAAAAAAAAAAGTCATATTGACAGGATTTTCTTGTTTTTTTTCTTTTTTTTTCCCCCCACCGTCAGGGAAAATTATTTGAAAAATATCTGCATTAGTGTGAACTGGGCTGTAAAATAACATTTTCTTATGAAGCAAAACAGCATTTTAGATCACTCAGTCATCTCTGAGGGAGAACTTTTAGACGCTCCGTTGTCCATTTACACATCAGCTGGAGGGTTTAGGTGTAATGAACGTGAACCTGAAGCAGCAGATGTAGGTTTATCTACGTTTACAGATGTACTACTTGGCGTTGCTGTGGTGGTGGTTTAACATCCACTAAAAACAACCGCCTCTTTGATCGTTTGCAGGTGTTTTTGCGTTGTCTGCAGAGATATTTTGTAAAGGAGGTGGTCATGGACAGGATGGGACAAGGAAAATAAGTAGGGATATCTGTCAGTGTGAACGAGGCCGTTAAGTCTGAGAAAGAAAGTCAGATTGTAATTTGACTTGATTCATCAAAGGCCCAACATCCGAAATTGGAATTGAAACAAAAGTTTTTTTTGTTTCAATTCCAATTTCTGACAACCATCAGTCTAAGTAAATTTTGAATGTTGTTTGTGCGTTTGTAGTCGTTTTTTGCGTTCTCTATGCAGATATTTTCCAAAACAAAAGAAGGTCATGCAGACAGGATTTTTTTATTTTATTTTTTAAACTGACAGGGAAAACATTTAGGAAAATATCAGCATTAGTGTGGACAAGGCTGTAAACTGAGAAAAAAAAAATAAATCAAACCGTTAACAGATTTATCCCTCAACATTCAACCGACCACAAAAACGTCATTTTAGTTTTTTTCCTTTTCAATTCCAAACGCTAACATTTTTGACAAAACTATGGGAGCTTCCGATCCTCTTCAAGTTCAAATTAACTCAAGGCAGTGAGTCCGGCCTCGTTTCCTCAAGAAGGGCCCAGTAGGTTTACACGCTGAGAAATGGTTTGTTATGCGAAAAGACGTGTACTTTTTGTTTGCAGATCACATCATCCAGCAGTGAGTGAGTTTTACTAGACAGTTTGGGGGGGGGGGGGTTACCAAAAATTTATAAAAAAAAAGAGAAAAGAAAACAAAGCATCATCAAGCAGCTGACTGTAACGGCATCAAGCGGGTGTTAACATCGTTAAACCGTTTGTGTGTTTTTCCAAAAAGACAGATTTACAGTTAAATGTTTACAATTTTACAGTTTTCCAAAAAAAAAAAAAAAAAAAAAAAAAAAAAAAAAAAACCGGAGAGGGGGGAAAAACCCCCCAAAAAAACAAAAAAAAACAAAACACGTTTGACACAAAAAGAAAAGAAGCGATCGCAAAAGGGGGAGGAGGAGGGAGACGTGAGTGTTGTCAAGGAATCACCTCAAGGATCGGAGTCGTCGTAGGCAGGTCCTGTCTGGTGGAACATATTACGATGGAAATGGAATGTGTGCTTTTTTTTTTTTTTTTTTTTTAAAAGATATTTTTTGTTGACTTTTCCTCGTTAGGTTTTGTTTGTTTTGAGCTTCCAAACGAACTGGAATCATGCAGGAAAGGTTTTAGACAAACCGCGGGTCCCTTTGGCTCGAACGTGCATGTTAAGAGGGAAAATTAAGTGTTTTTGATTACGGGTTAAAAAAAACACACAAAAAAAAAATGCCATTTTGTTTTTAGATTTCGTCAGTGTCACAATACAGCCTTGTAGGACCCTTCTGTATAAACCTCAGCAGAATGGCACACCCCCTCCCACATGGAGTCCTAGTAGTTGTAGTATTCTAATTCTTTCTGCCATTGCCCAGTTTTTTTGTAAAATCAGGTGGAGGAAAAACTAAGCATCACAGTGTTTGTTGAAAATAAATGGACAGTTTAATAACCTTTTTTCTTGTCGTTTAAAGTGGAATAAAACCAGCCATTTGCCAGTACACTAAGAAAAGCCAAAAGAGAAGAGGGATGACAGCTAGAGATCAATGCATTAACTCGCTAAAGAGAGAGAAGAGGGAAGGAGGAGGAGGAGGACGTTGTACTGAAGAAGGGAGGAAGAGGAGGAAAGATTTGAACAAGGGGAGTCAAAATAATGAGGGGAGGGGCTCCAAAAGTCAGTTATTTGTTTGTTTGGATTCACAGTCTCCTTGCGAGCTGTAAGACTCGAGCGGCTCGTGGATTCGGGCCTGCCCTGGAGGAGTGGTACGATCTAATGGGTAGGTGGGTAAGGATGAAGCTAGGAGGAGGAAGAGGAGTTTCCCCTCCCCACAATTATCTAAATTTCTTAGCTTTACCTTCATACGTTTTTGTTTCTCCATTTCTTTATCTGCGACAGCGGGGTTTGACTATTCATGCTGTTGGTTATACAGAAGGGAGGTCAGGAGGCTGGGTTCGACAAAGTGGGACGAGGGAATGAACGGGCTGTTGATGTGTACGAAGAGAGGAAGAAGAAGAGAAAGAGGAAGAGGAAGAGAGGAGAAGGAGAGAGTGGGGATGGGTTAACAGTGAAGTGCGCTCTAGTTCTCTCCGTCGCCGGTTTCACCCTCTTCTCCCTGGTTTTCTGATGTCCACAGCTGCAGAGAGAGAGAGAAACGGGGTCGGTCACATTATCTGCACATGCATGTGTTATTATACAGTCATTTAAAGGGAAAACACTGAGCCTGGACACATTTCTGTGGGTCCGAGTCTCAATTAGGGCTGGGTATGGTTCAACATTTTGCTCCCACACTTTTACCTAACATCTCAAAACTTTTCCAGGGTTCTCCCTCTGTTTTCAGGTGATTCAGGTTCCATTACCTGTACCGTATCTGAATGGCCAAACCACTTTCTTGGCATTTTTAGATGCTCAAAACACTTTCATAACATCAAAAATATAATTTACGCCAAAACAGCCATTTGAAGATTTTTTAAAAATATGTGTTACTGAAAACATACACATTAATACTTTTTGAGACGCATTGCTTTTAGGTGGAGTTAACTGTGCATGTTGTTATTTCACACATTTTAAATACATGAGTTTCAGCTTTATTCTGACGGTCATACGGTCAATAACCACATAACGCAGCAGAAGCTGACAGTGGGAGGGACAGGTGAACATGAAAATACACTGGAGCGTCTCGGCGACTGGTTTTATTTCTGGATTTATTTTGGCTCTGCTTGGTGTGGAAACATTTGGCTCTTTAATATGCTTCACTTCTGTCAACACAACCAGTGGACACAAGATAAAGACAAATATTTACCTGAGCTCTACTGTCTATGTGCATGTTTCCTGGCTGTGGATGAAGTTACACTGAGGAGAAATAGACTTTAATATAGAGTCATTTCTTTGCTTCACTGAAATATATTTGAAACATAAGAGACGTCTAGTTCTCTGTACTGCCGTTCTTCAACATCTCGCCAGTGACTCCTCAGATGGTGATTTTTAGACCAACTTTAACGATAAATAAGGAAGATGAGGGTTGTGTTTTGGAGATCAATGAGTTGACTGACAGAATCCTACTCTTGATAATCAGTTTGTCACATTTTAAATTGTAAAAAAGTCAAATATTTAAAAGTTCCAGCTACAGAAATCTGGATATTTTGTCATTTAGACGTTTGACCAGACAAAACAAGAACACTGTTATCTCCTGGGCCTGTTCAGGACATTAGCTTTCTTCAGTTTTCGTGCATACTCACAGTGAGGTTGTCCCTTAGTAGCTGCATGATCAGCGTGCTGTCTTTGTATGAGTCCTCGTTCAAGGTGTCAAGCTCAGCGATGGCCTCATCGAAAGCCTGCACGAACAGAAGGGATTCAAACAGATCCACGTTAGACGCCGCTTAGCGAGTCCCTGCACAAAAGGGACGTTTGTCATCTGTGACACGTATAGCATATTCTTAAAATGTGTCTTTGTTGCAATAGATCAGTTTTTTTTTTTTTTTTTTTTTTTTTTTAAACTTGGGCTTGCAGTTAATGAAAGCTAAAATGAAAACCAGCAGTGAAAAGATCATTACGTTAACTGAAATAAAAATGACATACTCAAAAATATGAAAACGAAATAAAAACTACAACAAACAATTCAACGTAGACTAAAAGAAAGTAGATTTGCAGGTAAAATCAACTTGGTTTTTTGTTTTCTTCCAATGTTAATGGTTCAAAGTGGACAAGAATAAAAAGTCTTTGCCAAATATGGGACCTTTAATAAAACAAAACTAACACTAAAACCAAATGAAACCTCAACTAAAACTAGTCAGTTCCTCAATATAAAAATGAGAATAAACAAACTAAAACTAAACTGAAATCAAAAACCAAACTACAAGACTAAATGAAAATGTCAAATCTATAACTGATGACTTGACTTCTTGGTGTATGACTCGGCTGAACCACACCACCTTCTGGTTGTGAGTGCATGTTCATAAAATGGCAGTCAGATGTGTGAGGGCTGCAGGAGGAACAAGAGCTCAGCAGCTCCATCTTGACTGTTAACTGACAGACGGGATGTGGAGGAGGGCCCACCTGTCTGTAACCTTTATTACCATAAGACTTTCACATTCAGTGTCTGCATGTGCACCCACCGACTTGGCCAGAGCGCAGGCCTGCTCGGGCGAGTTGAGGATTTCGTAGAAGAAGACGGAGAAGTTGAGGGCCAGGCCCAGTCGGATGGGGTGAGTTGGCTGCATGTCCTTCTTGCTGATATCGAAGGCATCCTGGTAGGCTTGCTGAGAGTTATCCACCGTTGCTGAAACACACAAAAACACCACAGATAGTGTGATTTAATCTCCAAGTTGAATGAAGAAGCTGAAAAATTACCTTTTCTTCCCCTTTTTCCTTTAACATTGATGCTCTACAATTGGTTTCACCAAAAAAAATGTAGGTAAGTGCTGTCATTTCTATTTTACAGTCGTTTCATTCATGTCAAGTTAGTGTAACATTAAATGTTAATGTTATCTTAACAAAAGGGGGTATTACCAGCATTGACAGGCGACCAAATTAAACGGACTGTAAGAGTTACTCAGATTTCTGCTACTTTAAACATTTGATAGAATGCAAGAATACAAATCAGGAAAATAAATAACATCGGTCTTGTGTTTTTTTAGATATTTAATCCAGAAATATTACATCCAATGGTTGTAGTCCGTTAACAGTGATTCCGCAGAGTATTCTCTTGTATTAAGCAGCAAAAAAGTTGTAGAATGATGCGTTGTAGTTGATTTGTCTTACTTGACATTGCACGTCACACAATGTAACTACTGCATATCACGATGAGAAAAATAAAACAATATCAGATCACATTTAAATTTAATGCATTTTAAGACCTTTGACATCATTTGTAACCAAATATATGACTGATTTCTGAAATAATCTTTTCCTTTTTTTAAGCACCGCAATTTCTGAGGTTAATTTTTTATATATATATATAAGGTTATATATATTATATATATTAACCTCATGAACATTACATTAACATGTTAATTTAATTTAACATTAAATTAACCTCATGAATTTTATGACTTACATCCACTCTGGTTATTGAAAACATGCATTAAGGTGGAGGTAATAGGCTGTCATTTTTAATTAGTGCACATGGGGCGGCCGATCTGAAACCTGTCAGTCGTGCTGTGGCTTATCACCATGACAATCAAGAGTCAGCTGATTGATAACCGTGGTAACCATTGTCCATTGCCATCTCTTGGCAACTGTCTAAATGACTCAGTCTCAGCATCGTCAACAACAGGAGCCATAGCTGGATGGATATAAATAGATGAGAGAAGAATCTTATCATCAGATTACGACTGATCAGGTAGTTCTCTGTAGTCGGGTTTGTTCCTGAGCTCTTGAAGATGTTCCAGGTGTCATTTTAAAAATCAGTGTTATGCTCAGTGCTCTCTGTCCCCATAAACCCTGATGCTTCATGTGTCTTGTAACCCTTAGGTTCCATCTTCCTCTTCACTGAAGAGATCAGGCAGGCTGAAAAGCATCATGAATAATTTAGCATCATCTGCAGTTGGTAGAAATAACTCAAGCTTCCTGTTAGCCTTTGTGCCGTCCAGGAATCTGGCAGGTTATCCTTCAAACTTAAATAATAGATATCTGTTTGCAGTGGTCATGTGCTGCAATTTAGTTAATGTGTATTAATATAAGATTAAGTAGCAAAAGTACCATGCTGCAATTTTTGCAGCGTTTCCAACTCTTTACTTAGTGAGAAATGGTCGTTTTCATGACTGCAGAGTTCCTGTAAAGCAGAAGATGAACCTGCAAATGTCACAGGTAACAGACTTTAGTCATGTTTGGCTCTTTCACTGTCACACAGACTGCAAACAGCCAGTCACTGTCCAGTGTTTCAGCCTCGATATCTGTGCATCCCTACAAGTCTAAACTGATTTTTGCTATTTTTCAACAAAACAAAAAAAGCATCCTCTAGCTCTGCTGTGATTACTAACAGCTCCTTAAGGGAGGCCATAAAAGGTTTACTGAAATCTATTTAATAAGGGATATTTACTGAGAGCAACTCAGCGAACAACGGCTGATTGTTTAAAAAAATAAAAAGGCTGTGTGCTCGGGGTGGTAAATTCAGTAGTCAGTAAATAAAGGCTCTTTATCTTTAACTGATTCAACAAACATCCCTCTATGTAACTCATTTGTCAGGGTGAATTAAAACCCCTTTCCACATCAATACAGCAAGATGTACTCCAGCCACACCTTCTTGTTCTTCCTTGCTCTTGAGAACTGAACAGGCTGTTTATCTGTGACAAAAATCACAGCAGTTCAATTTGGATACTCACACTTCTTTGAATCCCCACTGGCCACCTCTGACAGATATCTGTAGTAGTCTCCTTTCATTTTGAGGTAGAACACCCTGCTCTCCGGAAGAGTTGCATTTGCAATGAGGAATTTTTCAAGCAGACCCTGAAAAGGACAACGGATAAATAAATCAAAGAACAAGAAAGACTTATGAACAAAAACATACAAAACATCCTCCATGTTTGATTATATACAAGTCTTTAAATGAGGATGTGCTTCACATTTTTACTGTTGGAAGAAACAGAAGTCAGTGCATGCAGCACACAAACAGCTTTTATACATTTTTATTAAATGGTATTAAGTTTAAAAAAAAAAAAAAACAAAAACGCTTTATGTGGTAGTGAATAGGTTTATATTTGTATGTCCAAAAACTGCTTTGAGTCTAGAAACATTTAAATGAGCTGAAAAATAACGCAAAAGATTTGTACTTGTATTGGAAATTCTTTTTGTTAAAATGAGAAATGGATTATAGTTTAGGAAGTGGCATTGAAGCCAAGGTACTGGTTGGAGGTTGGTGGAAAGTTGTGAATGATACTCAGCCCAAATCTAGTGAATATATTATAATGTTTTACTGGTCATAAAACTGCATCATGCATTATTTGAATAGATATGACTTCAAGTTGTCATCTTTAAGAGTCAACTACAAAGAAAAATATGCTTTGCACAGTCCAAGCTATTGGGGAAAAATGGAGGCCTGTTCTGAGCCTACATGCAAATACGATTATAAGACGTCAGTTCAAAATTAATGTATTTGTAGCTTAAAGAGATAGTACACGCAGACATTTTTTACATTCTACACTGCTCACAGAGGTCTAGGTCAGTATATAATGCAGGCTATTTTTTTCAGAACACAGTCTAAGCAGAAAAAGTAGATATTACACACTATTTCTGTCTGCTTGGATTTGAAAATACAGTTGAGCTACATTTTGTAATCAGGACTCATAGGATATAGGTCATGTCACGTCATCAGAACGGCAGCTAAATGTAGCCTGTGGCAAAATGATAAACATATGTACATACACACCGTATAGAGTACAAACACTCCCATACAGTTATTTCTTCGTTTTATGCAAACACGGATTAGAAAATAAAAATTTTACATCTCGTTAATTGAGTTTCGACTTTTGGACCAATCGCAGAAGATTACGCAGGTGTAGATGGTGACGGCAGGACGCATTAGTCCACTACCAAAATTGAGGCGTGAAAGCAAAACTAAGCAGACCAAATGTATACAATGTAAGAAAAGCATCAACTTAATTCAGACTTTCTGGTGTGAAAACGCCCTAAAACAGAATTAGAAACATTTGAAGTTCTGGTTTTTGTTGGGTTTTTTTGTACAAATCAGGATACATCATTAAATAAATCATTCAAAAGGCAACAAAATGGAAGATTTTGTTCAATATGTGGTCGAATGAAAAAAAGTCAGTAAAGGACAGACTAAGGTAGAAGATGTTGCATTACTGATTGTCTTTCATGCTGAATCCTGTGCTGTGCCATGCTGGATTCATGTTCTTTCTCCTGCCCTTTTACGCTGTGTGTTCCCACTCCTGCCAGACGATGAAAAATCTTTGTCACAGCTGACTCCACCTCCCTCTAAACAGCCTTGCGCTTCTAAACACTAACGAGAGCCTGGACATCTTTTTTACCGTCTGTTGTTCTTTAAATATTGGTAGTTCTGGTCCATACAAATTTGCACTGGTTAAATATCTGTTTACTGCTGACTGTGAAGCAGCTCAGACTTGGGATTCAGCATCAACTCCAGAGCCTCTGACAAATTTAGTTCCAGGAACAGAGCACAGTGGAGCACAATGTAGCAGTGGCTAAAGGCCACCCTACATTTTGTCACGGTCCTGTTAAGAGCCAAGACAAAATCTGTCAAACTTTTTCATTGACAACTTGATGAGAGATGCTTATTCTAATATCTCTAATGATGGTACTATTTATTGGCTCTAAGCAGTTGCCAGGCAACCAGCATAGGCTCCAGGAAGTTGCTAGCTGTCAACAAAAGATGATCTCACTAAAGAGGGAAGATTTCAATCTCAGTTGTTTCACCAATGATGAAAACATTACAGCTAATCTAAGGCTAATTAGCCAGTGTTTAAGTCAATGGTATCAGTTCTCCAACGTCACCTTATGTTCTCCTAATGTTTACAATAGTTAGTTAGATTCAGAACAGTACACAGAGATTCCTGATGTTATTAGTGAGTTTGGTTATTTTTAAACTTTGGTTTCGATGATGTAAAGAAGAAAAGCCATAAAAGTGCTTGTGTGTTCAGCTACATGACCAACTGCATCGCCGCTGTAAATGGGCCTCGTCTGTCGCAACACCTCAAGATGGCAACCGTCTCACAAACCAATCAATTTGTTAATTTTAGATCTTATCTGGTAGTGTCAGAATTAGTGTAAAAGATCATAGTGGTCGTCTGATTGAAGCCTTTTCACAAAAAAATTGTTTATACCAGGACCTGAGTGACTGTACCACTCAAACTGAAGTTTACAACTTAAAATGGGAATCTTCCATGTTTAGTTAGAGGATCTTTGATGTCTTTAGTGCTGGGCAACATGGACAAAAAGTCATAATGCCATGTATTTTGCCTGAATGAAGATGAACAAGATGTCACAATATTTGTTGTGGTCAGTCGAGTATAAGCCAATTTATTTAACCATTGTTTAAACAATAGTCCATTGAGATTAAAATCGAGGGAGATGTGGCCAAGAAAGCACACCACTACGGAGGTAACAAAAATGATAAAATAGAGCACGACAAAGACAGGCATGGGACAAAAAAAAGGGGCTACAGACACAGCATACAAAATCCAGCTCTGAGGCCAGTTGTTTAAGCATTCAGTGCAGATGTGGAACTGAATAATTTAAATGTATTTGCTGTCTTCTTTCCTGGAGCTTTGACACTGTAAAACACAGTGACATCCTTCCATTTAGTGTAGTTTAACTGAACGAGAGCTTAGCAAATATGAACCCGATTTAACTGGTTTCATGTTTGAAGCCTTTATTTATTACAGCTTCTTTAAACACAAGTTGCAAGCAGCCAGAGTTCTTACACTTGAATAACCCTCACTGCCCTGAGCCACCTGAATAATGTGCTCTTAGAGGGTTTGTACGAAAAAATAGCAAAGAAAAATAAGACCAGTTTGCCGATGGGGCGTTGCTAACTTCGAGCAGATGTCATTCTAGTTCTCCCTGCTAATGCGGCCCTCATCTGATCACTTAAAGAAGGCTTTTACCCAGATCATGTGATCAGGACCAACTCTCCCCCGCAGCATCTTCTCACTGAGACCAGCTTTGTTTCAGCGATTGCATTCAGACCTTTCCTCCACAGAGATGTTTGCTTTAAACTGACAGTACTGGCAATATCATGTAAAGCGACTTCATAATCACCAGATTAAGATGAACTATCCATGCTGTTACAGCTGAAGGCAACTTAGAATCAAGACTTTTCTGAATGACATTTTTTCACAAAAACCAAAATTGAAGAAACATTACCTTGGGTAGTTACTTTGAACGTTAGGGTTAAAGTCAAGTTAGAGTCAAGTAAAAAAAAAAAAAGGCCCTCCATAAACCTAGGGGAAAGCCTGTAAACTGGTTCCACTAATCTGTGTCTATGTCTATGTCTATGTCTATGTCTATCTGTCTATCTGTCTATCTATCTATCCATCTATCAAAAACAGATGTCACTATTTATTCTGATATTTAAATTGCAATTTCAGAAGAAAAAGATGCATTAAATCTTACTTCCCATGTCTAAGCACTTGACAGACTTTTGAAATATGGATTTAAGACATTTTAAAACCAAGTAATCTAATATATTATTATAATAATATATTAATATTTAATTCTACTTTCTACAGATTCACATGACCTCTGGCAGTACCGGTGTTTAATCGATTCTACAGGGTGGCAAACGGAGCAGCAGCGTTTACACCACATCCTTCCTTTAAATTAAATCATCATCAACTTTTTCGACATAAACACAATGCTAGTAACACGGAAGATACAGCTTCAGCAGATTTGACTCCATTCTAACCCATTTTTGCTGCCGTTCTGAGTGCTTCTCTTCTGGGTCACAGACATTCTCCGTCCTGTCAATGCGTCAAAGCTTCCTGCTGCTTTAAGGACAGCATGTTTCCCTCTGTCCTGGCCTCCCTTCATTCCTACAGCACCACATCAGTGCACACATGCCTGCTTGACCTTGAAGATATTATTAGAAATCTGCTCAAGTGCCAAAAATCTGAGTCTGATTTGACCTTCAGTGAGCTCTGCTGTGTTCTTATTCAGGACCTGGCAGTGTTTAAAACTACAGATAACTGACTTTTGCGATATCTGTAAACAATTACTGAGCTTTTCTTGTTGTGTTATGCAGATGCTTTTGATTATAATAGATTCATCTCTTGTTGTAAGCTCAGTGTTTTTGCTATCTTAACATGTAATACCGCTGATGGCCACTAGATGCTGGAATCAAAAAGGACTGGCTCCCATAGACCTACATTGAAATTATCTCTAAAAATACAAAGTCCATAAATGTTTTCAAGGAGTCCTTCTTGTCTCTTTTGTTTTATTTGGACCCTTTCCTAAGTGTTCTGGTGGTTCATCGTCAGATTACTCCTCTATTAATCAGATTCTAGGGGGATCTGATTAATAGAGGCTTTGTTTGACAGGTGTGATTGACAGCTGTTCACCTGCTGAGTTGGACTTTCTGAGTTTCTGTTTATTGCGTAAGATGTTTTTTTTTTCTTTCTTTTTCTGACAGACAGCCATGATATAGTTGTGGTTAATAAGTTACACTAATAATACTGTCTAATGACTTGATGAAGTTTTCAATTTCACCGTTACCCATCACCCCTCGCGCTCCCGCAGCTCTGCCCCTTTTTCCAAATAGTCACTTCACTTCAAAACGCAAACTCCTGGCTTTGAAACGGCAGCGAAAAACCAGTGGCTCTGTCCACTTCTTATATACAGTCTATGATCGGTATCAGTACGATCTTATCAGTTCCCCTCCCTTCCATCGTGCACACATACAAAAGGCAGTTTCTTTGCCGCTGCACAAAGTGCAAAAAAAAAAAAAACCTGAAGTAAAAGATTCTGAAGTGTGTTTTGAAGCCTGAGAGAAAAATAAAAGCTTTGTTTGACAACTCTCCACGCGTTACACCATGTGACTGTTATTCTGCTTTCAGCCAGGAGGGATCAGCTTCAGTGTGGTGATCAGCCAGCCTCGGTATTCATACCAGTATTATTCTGTTTTGGCTTAAAGGAAAGAAATAGACGGATCCTTAAAATCTAAGGATCCTTAAAATCTAATGATTTTAAGGATCCATCTAATCCCCACCTTTTCTATGCTTCTCTTGGCCTCTCAAAGCACATTTACTTCCACTTATACAGTTAAAACCAGAAGTTTACATACACAGTAGAAAAAGACAAAACATTTTTTTAATACTTTCTGAAATTAAATCAGAGTAAACTTTTCCTGTTGTAGCTTCGTTAGGATTATCAAAATTATTTTTATTTGGTATTTGCCAGAATAATGAAAGAGAGAATTTTGTAGAGAATTTTTTTTTGACTTTCATCAAAGTCAGAAATTTACATACACTAAGATTATTATGTCTTCAAACAACCTAAAAAATCCCAGATGATGGTGTCTTGGCTTCGGAAGCTTCTGATAGGTTAATTGACACCATTTGAGTTAATTGGAGACACCTGTGCATGTATTTTAAGGCACAGCTGAAACACAGTGCTTCCTTGTGTTACATGATGGGAAAATCAAGAGGAATCAGTCAGGACATCAGGAAAAGAATTGTGCCACAAGTCTGGTTCATCCTTGGGTACAATTTCCAGATGCCTGAAGGTCCCACGTTCATCTGTTCAAACAATAATACTCAAGTATAAACACCATAGGAGTATACAGCCGTCATACCGCTCAGGAAGGAGACGGGTGCTGTGTCCTAGAGATGAACGTGTTTTGGTGCGAAGTGTACGACTCAACCCCAGAACAGCAGCAAAAGACCATGTGAAGATGCTGGCTGAAACTGGTGAGAGAGTATGATTATCCACAGTAAAACATGCCCTGTACCGACTTGGGCTAAAAGGCTACTCAGCGAGGAGAAAGCCATTGCTTTAAAACCACCATAGAAAAGCCAGATTACAGTCTACAACTGCACATGGAGACAAAGATCTTAACTTTTGGAGACATGTGCTGTGGTCTGAGTTTAATTAAGATGGAACTCTTTGGCCATTATGGCCATCGCTATATTTGGAGGAAAAAGGGGGAAGCTTGCAAGCCTCAGAAGACCATCCCAACCGTGAAGTATGGAGGTGGTGCTTTGCTGCAGGAGGGACTGGTGCACTTCACAAAATAGATGGCATCATGAGAAAAGAGCATTATGTAGATATATTGAGGCAACATCTCAAGAAATCAGCCAGAAAGTTAAAGCTTGGGCACAAATGGATCTTCCAAATGGACAATGACTCCAAGTATACCTCCAAATTAGTGACTAATTGGCTTCAGGACAACAAAGTCAAGGTATTGGGAGTGGCCATTACAAAGCCCTGACCTCAATCCCATATAAAATATGTGGGCAGCACTGAAAAGGCATGTGCAAGCAAGACGGCCAACAAACCTGACTCAATTACACCAGTTCTGTCAGGAGGAATGGGCCAAAATACCAGCAAACTATTGTGAGAAGCTTGTGGAAGGATACCCAAAACGTTTGACCCAGGTTAAGCAGTTTAAAGGCAATGCTACTAAATACTAATAAAGTGTAATTTTGGTGATCCTAACAGACTTAAAACAGGGAAACTTTACTCTGCTTTAATGTCAGACAGTGAAGGGGAAAAAGTTTGTGTCTTATTCTATGGTGTATGTAAATTTCTGGTTTCAACTGTATGTGCCCCCCCCCGTACCAGCACATCGTTGCAGATTTCTTGGAGTTCAGTCTCGATCTTCACGCGGTAAGCGCTGGACATCTGCTTTTTCTTCTCGTTCCCCTCCGTCTTCTGCTCAATGCTAGAGATGACACGCCAGGATGAACGACGGGCCCCCACCTAGTGACAACAAACAAAAGCCTGATGTTAAAAGATGACATTATTATTTGGTGTTTTATATTGGACAATGTTGTTTCTTGCATATTCTTTCCACGTAAGAATCATGTGTAAGGTCAATAGTGAATGCTTAATATTAAGTAATAAGAAAATTACTTTGTCAAAATGAATGAAATGACACCATTTTTACTTTTCTTTGAAGCATGTATGCCTTCATGTCATTTAGTCCTTAATTTCTATTTGTAACATTCATCAAACGCATAAAAGCAGCAGGAACTTGCTGCCAGTCTGTGATAAGGACTGAATTTTACTTTCCTGGTTTTAACTGCGTTTTAATGTGTCATGATGATCTTGACACAGTTTAGGACGTTTCGCCAATGAAACATGATTATTATAGTCAAGATTATTATAGTTAGAGAAAAAAAATGAGAGAACTGAAATAAAAACAAAAATAAAAACCAATTAAATTAGCACTCTTATTACTCTGAGTTGTAACAGAAAACAATTGATGACAATTGAGCCATTTATCAAACAATTTCAAATACTTTATAGTTCCAGTTTCTCACATGAGAAAATATTGCTGTGTCTGTTTTGAATGTCTTAAGGTTAAGAGTTGTATGTCACACAAATGAAAACGTTACTTTGGGCCTCAGACCCACCTCATCCTCTAACCAATTCCACGCCTAATTTCTCATTAGGAATGAAATCGAGTTGGTATAACTCCTATTTATTCATGTTATTTGATTAAATGAGTCACAACGGTGTGTCCTGACTGAAAAAAAACATTAAGGTGATAGATTAACAGCACGTATATCTCAGTAGGTGTAGTGAGAAGGCTGTCAAGCAGAGCAGTAAAATTAATATTTGAAGATGTTCACACGGTGCCGATTACAAATTCTCTAAAACAGACATTTTTTTATTAACAAGAATCTGCTTACTTGATTCAAATTCGGCACATCTTGTCACGACTTTAATTCACTTCACAGTAGGTGTAATGCTCAAGAGAAAACTCATCCTTTGGCCGGATAAAGCAAATTATATCTACTGACTGCAACTTTATAAAGCCATGTAGGGAAATGTTGCTGCAGAAGAAAACTAGAGCGCTGTAACTAACTGAGCCACAGAATGAAGTAAAGCTGAGCACTAACTGAGAGGGGCTCATTTAAATCAACCATGTAAATGATAAATGTGTGACAAAACACTACTACAGTTTGTTTTTTTCAGATTTCATCAATATTTATCACTGAGCCTTTTAACTCCAGGCTCAGAAAAAGCAACTAAAAAACTTGCCAATTTGCACATTTGAATGTGTGATGCTACATAGAGGTTGGATTCTTCATGTGCGATGAGACTGGATTATTGTAGTCCCTATATTCTAACTCTACAGACCCACACAGTGACTTGTACTGACTGCTAGTGAGCTTTAAAAAATGTAATTTAAAAAATAAGAAAAAAAAAAAAAAAAAAATCAAGCAGACCTCAGTGACAGAGCTGAAAACATGAGGCTGCTCTTACATAATGTGCTTCAGAGTTGCAGTATAAAATCTTTATGAACAGAAATGACTGCAGCACCGAGGTTTTTCTGCTTTTGAACACACTGCTGTCACAGTTTTCCTTATATACATTTCGTTGGGGTAGCCTGTGACAGTAAAAAATTGCCTTCATTGCTTCAAAATGTTATGAAATGTCATAAAGTCACAATTCAGCAACTCTGCAGAGGGCTTTTAATGTGAAAGGACAAACAGAAGTGGAGATGCATAATGGCGCTCAGCCAAGGCGAGAAGGAGGAAGAGAGAGATTTAGGTCCTCTTCAGAGCTGTGTTAACATGCGTCTTGAGTGATCACGTCAAATGTAGCTCTAATGCAAGGTGTGA
>JAPQRN010000021.1:8400989-8411213 GCA_037367275.1 Coranthus polyacanthus
AAGCTTCACTTTAAACCCTTGCATAGTAACTTTGTAAAGGAAAATGTAATTATTAAATACATAAATATAAGTTTCCTGAATACATTTTTAAAATAAATAAAACACCAGCAACTTGGTAAAAACTAATTGTTGTAGCAGTGTGAAATCCCTCCCACATGCAGACCCTTCATTTGAAGTGTAAGAGATTATTTATTTTTATTTATTTAGTGTCCTCGTTGTGGCATTTATTAATATTCTACCAATTAGTCAAATCTGACAATATGATCCTTTAAGGTTTCATTAAAACCGTGACCTGCCCGAGTTTAGTCATTACATAATAAACACTCAATACAGTTTTGGTAAAAAGGCTAACAATGCACCGACTGAAGCCCACCTACACCACATGCAATAAAAAAACAACAGCAATTTAATGAAATGTCAAAAACCCTTTAAATGGCTGAAATGGCCGCTCCCAGTTATTTCACCCCCCAAGGGCTTTCAGCTCTCCAGATGAATCTGTAGGTCTAAGTAGGCCACAGCCTCGCCTCCATTTCATTTATATCTACACATCACACCGAAAAACCTCCACAAAGGGCTTCAACAAGATTTATACACCATTTGTATATTAACCTGCTTATTGAAATATATTATTTCTACATCACAACTGTAATAATATTAACCATTAAGTAACACAGCACAGTCACAGCAGGGGTAAAATATAGAATAAACCAGCTTTCAAGACAAATCTACATACTAACAGTTTCTACAAACTTTCCAGATAGCTTGGCATTGTGACCACTAGGACTGCGTTTCAAGAATCTGGCAACTACTGTGATACTGTAAGCAAGATGATATATTTTGATTTTTTTTGTCTAATTTTAAGAAAACAGTCATAGCATAAACACACCACCATATGCATTCTTAGGCCCTATCCACACTGATACGCCTTTGTTTTAAAACACATAACTAGCTGCGTTTACACCTAGTGTCCACACTGCTTCAGTGTTTTAACCTCCTGAAAACAAGTGAGTGTATTGGAAATGGAGCTGCATTGTAGTGTAAAATGAAAACGATGGATGGAAATGATGGATTAGTGTGGATGTAGCCTTACAGTGGGAGCTGTCATGAAGTAGTAACAGAACGTAAGTAAAGAAATGGATACATTTTCCCAACCCGTTTTATTACATATATTAAAAGGTTATACATATAACTACAAATCAAAGATTATGACTATTTTGAATAAATGGATTTGGATAATTATGTGCAAAACCAGAAATGTGCATTTGAGCTCAGATTATGTGTTATGGTAGTTCAGCGAAATTTAGTGCATCATTAATACTAGACTTCATCATACAGACTAGATTTCAGCAGCATGTGATTTACAGCCCCAATGTAATAACACAGGCTCAGACATAGTAGCATAAATGAACACTTCTAGCGTTAGCATCATAGAAACAGCAAACCTAGCTGACTAATAATGTTAGCGACAATGGCTGAATCTGGAAGAATTAAGACCCAGCAGCCATTTCATTCCTTGTCCCAAACTAATAGAAAGTGTGTGACCCAAACTGTACATAAAAATGGACCCCTTGGTACCCCTCTAAAAATGATGTTAGAAAAACAGGTGATTGACACTGTAATGACCAATCGATTCATTACTGTTTTTTATATATACATAAAACATGAACATTTCTGGAAAAGATAAGTTAAAGAATTAGTCAGGGTTTGACCAGTTTAGTCAATGTAGTGAAATTTAGGTCAGACAAATTGTTACTGAGCAAAATGGTTTAATCAACTGTCAAAATTAGCATTAACTGATGAAAATCAAACAAAAGACAGTTAATAGTAGGGTCAGAGTTTAATTCCTCAATGACAGGTATTCAGCTACTTCTGTTTAATATTAGTAGAAGCACAGTGGCAGCAGACATAGCATTTCAGAATACCTGTCAGGACAAATTTCCCCCTATTGTTCTTGAAGAACTACTTTGTTCTCATGTTGCACAAGGACCTGGGGTTAACAGTGATTTTATAGTCCTGCCACAGACTCTTTTATTGGACTGAGGCATGACAGAGCCACTCCAGGACATTAATATTTGTTTTAAGCCATTCATTCCTGTGTGGATTTAGCTTCTTGTTTGAGTTGCTCTCTTGCTGGAAACTTAATCTCCTAAGTCACAGTTAAACACACTGAACTGTTTTACTGCATTGCTTCACAAGCAGCATCACTACAGTACGGGATGCTTAAAGCCCGGTGACATACCATCACCTGCATACTATCTTCTTATTCAGCCTGGAGCTCCTTCACATCTGCCAGACTGCTCTTGGCAGCCTTTCTCACTAATAATCTTTCACAAGGACAGTGAGGGTTTCTCTGTTGAAACCTGCATTGTAAGAGCTAATTTAAACCATGTATTTATCAGTTTTTATGAATTCTTGCAGCGCTGTAAAGGTTATTTGGGGTTCTGGAGATTTTTGTATCATTTTCTGGACACAATACTCGTTCAGATTACCAGCCCAAGTCCCGTTTTTGACATTATTCGTCATTTAGCATATAGCTGCCTACGTTGTCAGCTATTAACTTGTGTTACTTAAGTCAGTGCATCAGATAAAGGCGCAAAACATCCAAGGTGGTGGAACCTTTACTGGAGCTGTATTAAAACAGATCTAAAACACTTTGTGAGCTCATAATGTTACAGGACAGACAGCATTCAGCACTGCATAAGGATATAAAAAAAACATCCATAAAAACATTGAAAAACATTAAAAATATCTTATTTTGTACATCAATACCTAAACTTAAAATCATGGTTATGGGGTAAAAATAATACTGTATTTAATATACACAATCAGGAAGTTTAGTCCAATGGCCTTGGAGAACGTAGTCTGATTTACAAGTTGTTTGAACCTCCTCCCAGAGGTAATTTCCAAACAGAAAGGAGCTGCTGTAGAAAACCATCTCTAAAAATACTCACAGCCATTTGGTGAAGTCAGACTTGCTAAATTGAAAAGATTGATGGGATAGAAGATGGAATGATCTGGAATCTTCAGTCTGATGACCACATTATTTCTCGCATAATCTGTATCCATTGTCCATGCAAATGTCCAATCTTCATATCACTAGCATAGAAAATGTAAATACCTTTAAATGTGAATTATTTTTAAAACTAAGGCTGAAATTTAAAGATAATTTTACTCCCATTGGAATTAAGTGACCGTCCACATATTTTCTGTCACAAGTATTTTTAAAATATAGTGCAGTGTGGTGAAGTGTGAGGCAAAAGCTACTGGAAAAGATGGTAACAAAACAAAAAGTCTTCATCATTTCACCTACAATGTGCTGCTGTCCCGCTTATGAACTTCCTATGTTCTGCAAAGTAATTAACAGTCTCTCAGCTGGAAATGTTTCAATACAGCATTTCCAACGTTGATTCAATAAATTCAATTATCTGCTGACACTGAGTACAGTTCCATTAGTTCAACGAAAAACACAAATCCTAAGACCATTAGTGCACAGGCTCATTAGCAATTCATACAGAATACCCACTTGGATGCTAACCAAGAAGAAACATGACATCCTTTTAAACTCCATAAGTTTTGATTTTGAATCAACATAAAAGGTTGTTTTTTTTTTTATCTCTGGCATCATTTCACAGTACAGATATATATAATAAATATTGATATAATTAATAAATCTATAGGAACCAAAAGATTTCCCACCTACAACCTTTAAAATGTGAGGATCTGGTGATTTTCATAACTAGTAAAAAATAAAATAAAATCATATTGGGGGTGGTGGACTATATGTTTACATTACCATATAAATGACCAAATCCATTACATTTTCAGTCTTTAGATGCTTTTAGCTTAAGTAATTAATTTGGCCTACATATAGATAGGCCTGCCACAATTACTTGAACACGATCATTTTGGAGTATTAGCTGAATAGTTTCAATTCACCTGCATTAAATAGAGCTGGATGAAAGTAACAGAAACATCATGTTCCATTATTTGAGGTTTTATCTTGTACACTGTTAATGACTCCTAACACACGGCTTCTAACCCCTTCTTTTGCTGCTGTTTACTGGTGCGGCAAATTCTTCATTCAGGTGGTGCTGCATTACCTTAAGCCAGATAAGGTCAACATCTTAGTGTTTCTTGTTGGGAATCTACCTAAACTGTGACTGCCTCTGGTTGTGGATGACAGAACATTGCCAGTTTGGACTATAGTACACTGTTTATTTTGGTTATTGGTGCCTGTCACTGGCTGTGATTTCTTTGTGTTTCAGTAGTAGGCTTTGTGTATTTAAATTACTGCTATTATGTCATGTCTGCCCAGTGCAATTTTTGCTTACAAATCCTTAGAGGTAAACACTGTTTCTATATTCAATGCTAGTAAATGGCTGTTCTTCATAATGTGCATTATAAAATTACTGGTATTATTAGGTTTATGCTATAATAGTGCCATGAACTTGAATAGAAAAACGTTAATCTCTTTTAATATCTCTAAAATGCCATGATCGTGACAGTCCTGCATACATCTTACAAGACAAGGAAACAGCGAGGTATTTTGTTCAACTTAAAATGAAGGTGAATCCGCATGTGGCGTTCAAGCAGTGCTGTCATGGCTTCGAGGCTAGGCCGTTTAATTTTGAATTCTCAAGTTACCATTTAGAAACGAGTAGGATGTCTTGTATTGTGTTTATAATCGCATTAATGAAGCGTTAATTAACCTCCGCAGCCTGTTAAAATTGATCCAACTTGGCCTTTCAGGTCAGTCACCAGCACAATGTTAGCACTGCTGCTATCGGCCATCTAAGGGACACGGGCTAAATGAAACAGCAGTCATCCACCGAGTAGCTTAAAAAAAAACATCGCTTGAGAAAGCGTTTTTAATACATGCACTTAAAACTGTCTTTAGGCCAAGAATGAGTCAGGTGTAGTTTACGCGGCCTGCTAACAGCTACGCCCTCCTTGTCGCATTCCCCTGCGGAATTTTAAGATGGAGAGATAGATTACCGCCAGCTAGCATGCACGGCCGTTTGCTTGAATAGGTAGCTTAGCAGCTAACGGGACCTGACCCATTTCAATCTCAACGGCGATTAAATGTGGACGGACATCGACGGGGCTGCGAATTAAAGCGGCTAAGAGGTCTGTTCCGTCTCAGCGATGTCCCCTAGTTATTAAATACACCGAAAGAAAGGGTCAGGCGTGACAAAAAAAAACCCGACATAGCCGGGAAGTAGGAGGGTGTGCTAGCTTCCATTTCACTACGCCATGACGGAGCCGAGGTAAGGACATCGACAAGAAATGAAATAATAAGGCCAGTGTGTGGCTGTACAAATCTATCCAGAAACCCAGCACACGTCTTATTTTATCCACTATGTACAAGCACAAACTATATAAACTGGTATGCTCTCACGACGGCCGGGCCGGGGCTGCTAAGCTGTCAAAATGGCCAAACTTGGCTTCACCCTCCCCTCTTTCACGGGCATCGCGCACTACGCGTGGCTCCGACTTAATAACCCAAAATGAACGACGTGTTTAATAATTAGCAGTATAACGAGAACAGGCGACCTCGTACCAGGTGTTTTGTGAGTCATTTGTCGCTATTTGGTGACAAGTGTCGGCCTAAATCCCCGTACCGTGCCCCCTAACCACAATGGGCACCTTCCGCCGCAGAGGCAGGGAATGGGGCCACCTGACCGCTGGGGCTGCTGTTACCGCCCAAAGACCCGTTTTAGCATGTACATAAGACAATAAACGAGTGATGTGCAGGTTAACTCACATTTAGAGCGCGCTAGGGATCCGGATTTTATTCTCTGAACGATGGGAGTTTATCAAGCCGTCCTCCGCTCGCTGCTCAGGGTATTCAGGGCAGTACCACTTCCGCCAGCTCTGACACTTCCGCTTCCTTCAAAACCCACCCCTCCCCCCGCGAGTTTCCATGGCGACCGAGCCAGGGGGTTTCCTAAGCATCTTGCGAGGGGCTTTGACGTCAGAAGGGCCATGGCAACCGCTACAGGATGACGTGCACCGGTCTCCGTGGCAACTGTCTCCACGAGGCCGCTGCTGTGCCGTCGTATCTGAGTTCACTATCGTGTCAGCTGACACAGCTCTGTGTGGGTTACACTGATTTTAGAGCAGCGTTCACAGGCTAATGTAGAACACAACCACCACAAATCTGAAACATGGTCCACAAAGGCTGATTCATTAATTAGACGCTGATTAATCAATCATAGGTGGTGTTATCTCTACAGTACATTCTATCTTTCTTTGTCTAACGTAAGAAAGGCTCAAGAAGTAGACAAGAAATTCAAAGGTTGTTATATTGGCATGACAAAAGTACACATTTGAAAAGCTTGTTTACAGAAATTCAGAACCAATCTGAAGCTACTGTAGCTATAGAAATGAACTGAAGCGAAAGTACATATAGAAATATAAAATTAAGAGTAGAATACCAAGTAGAATGGATTGGTATGTGGGTGCGGGGCCATGTATAAAAGTGTTTAAAAAAATCAAAGAGGAGAAAGAAAAATACAATTAACAACACACAACAGTTAGCCTTTTAAAAAAAAAGTATGTCAGAGTTAGCCTTTTAAAAAAATGTATGTCTGTGTTAAAGTGAACCATCACTGGGTTTTTCAGTGGTCACATATTAGTATTTAATATAATACAGTACAGGATATATTCAGTATGAATATACAGTACAAGACTTCAGCTGCTCATCAGTATGTAGTGTCGTTGTCTGATTGTCCTCTTCATGATGTCCATACGTTTTCAATAGGAGACAGATGTGGACTGCAGACAGGACAGTCCAGCACTCATTCTGCCACGCTGTTGGACCTGGTGTAGAATGAGGTCTGGCATCATCCTGATGAAATAACCACAGACTTCAGGGAAAAGATGCCATCTCTGTAAAATTCCAATCTATGTCTTCACATCAACAGTATCTTCATACATGGTCAGAAGTGGACGCTGATGCAGCCCCAGACCATCACAGATGCTACTTTTGCACCTTTCGTGATACATAGAACCTGACATCCGTTTTTCCTGAAAACCAGCTGAAACGTGGACTCGTCTGACCACAGCACACGTTCCTATTGTCTTTCAGTCCGTCTGAGATGAGCTCAGGTCCAGAGAACTCGGCACCGTTTCTGCACAGAATTGATACAGGGCTCAGGTTGTATTTCTGGATGCAGCAGTGGACTGTGTTAAGTGGCAACATTTTTCCAAAGTCCTCCTGAGCCCATGTTCTTCATCACGGTAGCAATTACTGTTTCTCATGCAATGCCTCCTGAGGGTTTGAAGGTCACACATTGGACAGTGGTTTCCACTGTTGGCCTTTATGCACTGAGATTTCCCCACACTCCATGAATCTTTTCACTGAGTCATAAACTGTAGATGGCAAAAGATTGAAAATCTTTGCTATTTTTTAAATTCTTTTTGAACTGATTGACAATTCTATCACCAAGTTTAGTGCAAAGTGTTGAGCCACGGCTAAACCTTTGGTTGATGCTCCTTTTATGTCCGGTCATGATCCTCTCACCTGTTACCAATCAACCTGATAGTTGTGGAATAGAACTGTGCTACTTGTATATTCTATACACTTTTCAGTTTTATTTTGTCTCCGTCCCAACTTTTTTTGAGTGTATTGCAGGCTTCAAACTCCAAATTTGTATTTTGATCAGTGAAAACACTGAAAATCTTTTCTCATATCTTTTGTCAGTTAAATAAAGATTCTTGCAATTTTCGATTTTAGTTTTATTGTATTTTTTTTAGAAGAAGTCCCCAAATTTCTACATTTATGGGATTTCATGCTCTATTTTTGTGAAGCTACATAGACTGATCTAAGAACATAGCTGAGACTGGTCTAACTCTATAGATCAGTCTAAAACACCTTAATGAATCTGAATGATGATATCTAAGCACCTTTCACACAACGAGGGAAAACAATATCATTTCACATGTGAAATATCATTTTACCGTAGGGGCAGTGATGAAGGGAGGAGTTCTGGAGTTTGATGGTAGTGGATTTTCTGCATATGCTGCTAAATGTGCTTCAGCCACAACACTGTGGGGAGGATGATTAACATTATCTGTAACTGGAGTCTAGACAATATTCCACCGAGGTCCTCTCCTGCAACAGAGCCATAAGAATAGATAAAAGGTAGATATTCATTACTTCAGTCCAAAGGTGAACCAATAAGGATCTCAGATGGCTTTAATAAGGTACCTTTGAGCTATCAGCGAATGGACATTAAAGTCCATTCGCTGATAGCTCAAAGTTTTGAAATGAAAACATTTCAAATGCTGATTCAATGAAGTAACCTCTTTATATGCACTATATACATCTTACACTGTTCTAAAAGCCCATCTGCCTCATACCTGTGGTGCAAAATAAAAAAATAATACAAAAAAGTCTAATAAGAGGGAAAAAATAATGATTAGGGTAAATCAGTGGTTTCCAAACCTTTGCAGCTCGAGATCTCCTCTATGTCTCCTCTGGACCCAAACTTACAAAAATATGTCATGAATTGCCATGTCTATGTTTCTGCTGATTCTTCCAGTGTCAAAACAATGTTGAATTAAATTCATTTGGTTGGAATGTCGGAACGTCAGTCATGGATAACATCAATGATCACATTTAACACCGACAAGGAATATTAGCTCAGCAGCAACACACCATCACCGACTAACAGACACATGAAACAAGCAATTCAAAAGCTAACAACACAAACAAACACGAGTGACATGGTTTTCGACATCATTTTCATCTTGGTGTTTCTTTTATGTCATTTTTTGTCTCGTGTCTTTTGCGTTGTTTTTGTCTTGTTTGGCATTCTGCGTCATTTTCATCTTGTTATGTCTTTTGTCATTTTGGTTTTGTTTCTAAACATTCATAGGAAAATTAATTCAAATATGATATTATTATCATATTTTTAATCTGCCAATTGGCAACCCAGTAAAAACAGGTTTGTAACCCAGGTTTGTTTGGGCCCTGATGTTAAGTTTGGGAAAGGGAGGTGTAAATAATAAAAATATCATTGAAACAACTGTCGATATAAGGGCATTCGTTTCTAATGTGGCTGAGGAAAATAACACTCAAGATGACGAAAAAAGCATCACATTTGAGACCGTAACACACATACTCCAGACATTTCAGTGGGTTATTTATTACCTCTGCCAAGCAGGATATTTCAATATTATTTGTTCATCATTTTACTGTCGGATTGTTTGTTTGTCAATTGTTTGACAATTTGTCCCAATTGTGGACAAATTGTTCAGATTTTTCGGGATGTTTCCTGATGACTGCAGACTACACATGATTACATTTTGACCATTGTAGTCAAGGTCAGGAAAAATCCCCAAAAATTACCATTTGGGAGAAATTGTGAAACAACAAACTCATCTGATTTGATTTTAATTTACCAAAAACATGATCTATTGCCACAAAAAGGGACTCATTTGACAGTCTTGTTAGTTTAACTTATTAACCACAACTACAGTGGAACAGTGGAGCTGTCTGTCAGGAAACCATATGTTCAATTCAATAAACAGAAGCTGCGAAAGTCCGACTTGGCAGGCGAGTGAGCTGTCAATCACACCTGTCAATTAAAGTCCAATATAGCAGACATCAAAGACTTCCATTCACCCTGACATCTTATTAATGGAGCAAAAATTATATAATTAGACGGTCCAAATAAAAACAAATGAGACCAGAATTACTTATTATTATTATTTATTTTTAGAGAGAAGTTCAATGAAAGTCAATGAGAGCCAGGGCTTTGTGAAGCAGCATCTAGTGGCCATCAGTTTAACATACTTCCGCATTGGCTTCACTTTGGAGCCGAGGTCCTTGATCAATAGGTGCCAGTCTGGAGTGTTTTTGCTCCAAAATTGGGGTGGACAAGAGGTGTACAAGAGATTAAAAAAAAAGAAAAAAGAAAGAAAGAAAGAAAATTATATAAAGCCAAATCTAATGTTATTATTTCTGTTTCCTCCGCGTCACTTCAGTTATATAGGCCTAAGCTCCATCTCCTTGTTAGTTGACCGTTACTACACCTGTCAGTGGTACAATAAAAGGACCATTTTACAGCAGCAGTGAAGCAGAAGTGACTCAAACTCAACTGTCTTTATCAGATGCAGGTCTGTGAAGGAAGTTTCAAGTCAGTGACTCAACTTTATCTGTGGCTGGATGGATAATAATAATATTATTATTAATAATAATAATAATAATAATAATAA
>JAPQRN010000021.1:8440251-8450283 GCA_037367275.1 Coranthus polyacanthus
ATCCCAATCTATCTATCTAGCCACACCATGGATATCTAGTACATCCCTGCAGGAATGACAGACAAAAAATCTGTTATAGAGGTTTATTGTTGCGCACTGATCTTCTTCCTTTTCAGAGTCATAAAATGGGGGAAAATGGTGGAGAAATGAGAAAGAGAGTCAGAGATGGACTAATGGAAGCTTATAACTGAAAAAAATCTAAATAAAATTAACCGTAACCGAAAAATGTATTAATATTTTTAGACAATATATTACTAGCAAAAATTAAAACACACCACTATGAAAGAAAAGTGCAAAGTGGTGCAAATGCATTTTGCTCAAACAGTGACTCAGAGTCAAGGAGCAGGTAAGTAATGGTGTCGACTTGTGCAGTGCTGGCGTCATGTGGCACAGATGGGAGGACCAGGAAATCCACAGGACAGGTAGGTAGACACCCTTTGAATCAAACAGGAATGTATGGCGAACCACTGACATAGCAAAAGCAGGAACAAAGGCAAAAACTGGAGCTCATTAATTGAAGCAGGGATTTCACTCAGGACAGCCCCTTCTCATTCCCAAGTTGTCACATACTGCAGCTTGGTCATGAGCCCTTGGTGTTTTCACAATCCGGTCTACCCCAACAGGGTCAATTTTCAACATGCAGGGTAACAGATACAAGTCAACGTAAGTCCTTAGATGTCGGAAGTTGACAACATGGGCCAGGTGACATAGTTAAATAGTAAAATGCGTAGTAGGCCGTGGTTGGGATGGTTATAGTGGAATACCAAAGTTTGTGAACTTACACACAGAAGACCAGGGTTCATGTCCCGTTTCATGCTGTGCTTATTTTTGTGTGTTCCATTATCATTTTTCCCTAACCCTAAACAAGTTGTTTTTATGCCTAAAACTAACCAAACCATAACCATAGCGTTGTCTAGACATCTGTTGGTCTACCCCAGACTCTGAAAAATGATGCTTTACCCTGTGGATTAAAATGTGACACCCTGGTTAAGTGTCTGTATGTGACGAGCTGGGAGTGAGAATGTATAGAGTTATGAGAGCCGTTAACCTGTGAGCGAAGGCAGGCAGGAGATGAAATGGCTTTCAGGAAGACTGGTCGACAAAACGTCTGCAAAGACACTTGGTAAGGAGCTGGGCGTTTTGGCTGAGACAGGCAAAATGATCTGGCACACACTGGTTGCTGAGTGCTGGGCTTACATATTGGACGGATTTTTTTCTCTGTGAGGAAATACAGTTTCAACAGTTCATAGAATCTGGTAGAAATTCAAGTACATATCTTAAGATTCAATCATTGCTAAAAACGTGTCAGGCAGGAGAACCAATAAAACAAAATGGAATTGTCAAAGTGTGGACATGTGGACATTTTGACTGATTCACAATATTCTTGCACAGATGTGAGCATCCTTATAATTTTACTGCATGGGTGTGTTTTTTTAATCTCTATGTATGTAACAAATAAACTCCTTGAATCCTTGAATTTTGCTTACCCACCTGATGGGAAAGAGAAAAAGCTATTAATATGCTTTGCTATAAATGTAACAGAGATTTTAATAACAGTCATCACTCACATTGGTGGTTAGATTATATTGAAGATGACAACAGCGATTGACGAAGCGAAGTTAAACCGCTATAATCTGCTTTATGTAGCCTATAGCGGAAATAAGAACAAGCTGCTGCTTTAGATTGTGACACACAATCACAGTCTTCAAAGAGAAGATGTGCGTAGCTGCGTTGGTGTATTGTCAAGACAGAAGATTGAAGTTGACTGATCCTATTAGGTTTTTGAGCTGCTGCGCGCACACACACACACACACACACACACACACACACACACACACACACACCTGAGAGAGCCTCACACACACATAAACAAAGTGCACATTAACAAACTCTCTTTGTGACGCACACACACACATGTCGTCGTGTCATATTCACAGTTGAGAGGGAACAGAGCGAGGAGTGCAGAACTAAAGAACGCCTGTCAGGTTTATTTCTGTCTCCGGCTGGTTTTTGCCTGGGCAACGGTGTGGCTGTGAACACAGCTTCATGCTCTGATCTGCTGCTGTCCCACTTCATCATCCCCTCTCCCGGCTTTTTAGTCTATTGCCAAAAATAAAAATTAAAAAAGAACAACAGAGGACAGAGGAGAGCACACATGCTCATAACCCCTCCCATTAAAACCTTAATACAAAGTCAAAATATAAATATACAAAGCAGAGACACTTAAACAGACACATCAGGTATCTGATGTTAACTCCATAACATCCATCAACAATAAGCAAAAACAGACTAAAATATTTAAAAATCACTAGACATACAGTGCTTAACAAATGTATTAGACCACCTGTCATACAAAGGAGAAAAAATATCAGCATCTTGAAGTGCTTTAATGCACACAGTGAGCTCTTGACATTTTACCATTTTGAACGAATGAGGAATTTCAAACTGAATTCACCTTTTATACTTGATCCTGCTCACTGGGCTTCTCTGAGAAGTCACAAATTAATCAAGTATAACATTCAACCACTAAAACTAATTTTTCTGTTCATGAATGTAAGTAAATAACTATAATTTGAAATCAAGAAATAATAATGTGCTTTACTATTTTTTCTATTTTTTTGTAAAACAGTAAATTTGAAAATTCATGAATAACAATAATAATCATATTTTAACATTAAAAATATCATTTTGGTTAAAGAGCTTCTACATACTGATGTATTAACCATTACAGAAACATAACATATGATTTTGGTAATTACCAATGCTGTTAACTTAGGGCAGCTGTGGCATAAACCTTACATTAGGTTGTGGTCTAATACATTTGTTAAGCACTGCGTATTCTATTGTTGACATTACATGTTTACATTACATCAAATGTTTCCAACAATTCCAACAAATTCAGAGGAATACGTAATTTATTCACTGTAATGGTCCATTTCATTTGCTGTCATATGTTTATGAAGTTAACATTTAAGTTACTTATGGCTATCTAAAATTAATTTTCATAGTTTAAAAAGTCTGAAAAATCATAATTGGAATTTTTGTCTTAAAAATTACTTGGATTATGATACGTTTAAAGTGTTCTTGGTAAAAATCTGTATTAATCATGCTGCAACAAAACTACAAAATGAATCCAACATGGAACCAATAAGCACTGATACAACAGAATTTATCACAAAAAAAACACACACACACGTCTTCCCATAATAAAACAGCTACTTCTTGAACTAATAAGTTAAAATTGTTCTGGCTCTGAAAATAATGAAATTAGTTCTGGATTGAAGCCTGTAATGGAAATAAATCATTTGAGACCTGCTGAACCTTGTGAAAGAAAACCCTCAAAGGAGGAACTTAAAGAGCATAAAGGCACTAGAATCAGACGGGGAGTCAGAGAAACATCAAGCTGCTGTAAAAAGCCCTCAGCAAATGCTTGCCATCACCAAATATAGTTCTATATTCACATCAGGAGCATCACCAAAGTCTTCATCATAATAAATGTACCTTTAGAAACCCTGGGTTTAAATGAGGGCAGTGTGGAGGTGCGGTGTTTCGCAGCGAAGGTGTGTTTTTTCTGGGTCACAGTTTGCTGTGTGACATCTTTCTCTGATCCACACTGAAGACGATCCAGATCCAGAGACAGTTGCTCTTTTCAGCAGATCAGAACAAACTGTTTGTTGCCACGGCTGTGCTGGTGACATCATCTCCATCACAACATTGTCACACTGACTCCAATCTGTCCACTCACAGTCAGACTTGGCCACTACAACCATGTGTGTGAGTGTGTCTGTTTTTTTCTTTTTTATTATTTATTAATTTTTTTTCTTTCTCTTTTTTTCTTCATGTCTTAATATGTTTATCTTTGTTTACAGTGTTACTTTCATAGGTCCCTCCAAAACTAGACATACAGAGATGCCTCTATAGATAGTGTATATGATATTTAGAATGGACCCTGTGAGGAAGTATTGGGGAAGGATGTATCATACCCAAAGAAATGTACCCTGTGTACTGTTTATATATTAAGATTGTGTGTACAAAATATATAGAATAGTACATTTGTAAAATGTGTTACAAAGAAATAAAAAAGCATGATGAACTGTGGGTATTTCAGATGGCAAATGCAGAAATATGCAGTAATAACTGTAATACCACCAACAACCACTAGATGCTGGATCCAAAAAGCCCTGGCTCCCATAGACTTACAATGAATATCTCCTTAAAACTAGTCAATCATTTTTTCCAGGAGTCATTCTAGTCTCATTTATGTTTTTTTGACTCTCTAATAAGTGTTCTGGTCCATCTTTAAATTATTGTTCCATTAATAAGATTTTTGTGTGTGTTGACGTTTTGATTGATGTGATGTGATGATGTGTGATTGACAGCTCGTTCACCTGCTGCATCAGACTGTCAGAGCTTCTTATTGAATAAAATGCACTTTTTCCCTCTAATAAGTGTTCTGGTCGGCCATCTTTAAATAATCCTCCGTTAATAAGACCAGCTTTGATTGACAGGTGTGATTGACAGCTCACTCACCTGCCGAGGCACATTTTCAGAGCTTCTGTACAAGACCATCAAATGACATTATGCAGGTTTCCATCCAAATGTGTCGCAAATTTTAAATGAATTTTCAGAAAATCAGCAAAAGAACATGCAAATGTATTATTTTTGTGCGTTTCCATCCAATACTGCAAATATCAACAGTTGGTTCTTCATTGTCACCATCATGGTTTAAAACTTTGCCAGTTAGATGTAGTATTTCATACAATACTTCCTGAGCTGGTGATTGAGGAGCTGATAGACATAAGAGGTATTTTATCAAAAACCTGAAGCCGGTTTTAGTTTTCTGCAGCTTTTCAGACATGGTAGTGTTTCCATCTAAATATCATTTCTCTGTTTCTTGTGTTATTCATTAGATCTGTTTCTATTGCTCTTAATTCACATTTACCTTTCATCAATAAAACAACTTTTCCATCTCTCCTGAAAAGTAAAAACTTTGTGATATTTCAAGGTTTTTTAAAGTTTTCAGTGTTAACTCTCAGATTTCTTTTGAGCGCAAACTGAATATGCTAATGAAAACTGCTGGTTGATAACGTACCTTTTGTTACACAAATGTTTGATGAAGTTCACCATTTTACTGTGTCAGTAAGTTAGCGTTTAGCATTATCTCACCCATTACCCCTCACACTCCCTCAGCCCCGCCCTTTTGTCCAAATTTGGTCACCTCTGGCTCCGAAAAAGGCAAAATGGTGACGTCATGGTAGCTCTGTTCACTTCTTATTCAGTCTATAGTATCGTGTCCCAAGCCTGAGAAAGAGCTGTCATGCTTGAAACCTCCCATGACTAAAATAAAATGGGAGCTACATTGGTGTGTGGATTTTTCTTACATGCTGTGTGTGTTAACCTGTAGAGACATGTATCTATGTTTCTATATTTGTTTATACTGCATCTTTGTGAGGACAATTTTGAGTTTTAGACATTTAAAGCAGAGTCTTTTTCCACCGTTATTCACTTCCGCTGATCGCTTTTTTATTGCAAACGTTAGAATCAAGTTTTGTAGCCACTGAAGTGTGAATGTGTGTGTCACAGCTAACGGCAGGCTGCGCAGTGTGTTTCTCACGCTGCCAATACTGGCACTCAACTCGGCCAGAGGAACCAAACAGTAATGAGATCTCACTTCTGGCTCGCCTTCCTGCAGGGATGGCGTCAGCGGCCCCATAAAAAGATCCAATCCTCCAATTAGACACAAATATATCTATTGTGCAACAGAGAAACACAGAGCAAAAATATAGAAACTGTTGTCCATGCGCAAATAGGTCGCAAAACAAGTGCTCTGAGAATAACAAAGCTGTGTGAGCTGTTAAAGTCCTTTTTCTTTGTTTTTCATGCTGAGGGGAGGGATGGATGATGAGCCACAAAGTTAAATGAGGACATGTATTTCCCAGGTAGCACAGAAATAGAAACAGAAGAAGGAAAAGGACAAAGTTGCGTTGCAATTAAAGTGCATTGTGACATAATCACAATGATTTTTTTCATATTGATTGTCAATAATACATAGAATATAATTGTTAAAGGAAAGGCATTTTTTGAACAACATTAGCCAGCACATTCATCAAACAATCACAGATGACTATTAAATATATATTCAAAATTGTGGATAAATAAATTACAGACAACAATACAGAGAAAAAAAGTAAAAACTGGGCGCCACACTTTGTAAAATGTCAAATTGTAATAACTTACACATTACTGATTACAATGTTGAAAATCTAATTATTAATGTAACTATTCTAATTACTTCATCAAAGTAATGTAACTTATTACATTTGGTTACTTTTTGATGATTTTTGTAACTTTATTTTATGGGACTAATTGTTACATGAATTTGCCTGTACACTAAAATATAATAAGTTGACTTAAAAAAAATATGGAAACTCGTTCCCTTACAAAAATTAAGTAAACTTAAGAAGGTGTATTAGAATAACTAATTTATTTAAAGTGTGCAGTACTTAATCAAGGAGTGTAACTAACTTAAACTTATTAAGTTTATGTAACTTAAAATCAATGCTTTTCTGTAACTTCATTTTGTGTGCACAACTTGACACAAATGGAACCCTCAGAGGAGTACAGTTTGATCAAGAAACTCAGGTTTTATGTGCTGACAATGTTGCCTTCCACCTATACATGCGAGTCGAGCTTGTCATCTGTGAATGCCATAAAGACGTATGAGAGGAATTGGCTGATGCACAAAAACCTTGAAAACTGCTTGTGAATTAAAGTGACTTCCATATCACCAGACATCCAAGAAATTGTGACTGATTCATGGCGTGTTGTTACTTCTGCGTCTTATCATCACGAGACTGACCAGAAAGAGGCCTGGTTGCGTGAGATTAGACCAGACCAAAATATAAAAGAAACACTTTGACTGTAACATAGATTTCACATAAAAGAAACAGAACAAAAATGGTACTTTCGAGCAACTTAAGTCAGTCATTGGTGAAATACGGCTGCATTCAGATACATTTGTTACACTTTGAGTGGAACTGTGATATGGATATTAATGTAATAAGTATTTGGAAAACCCAGAGCAGGAGAGGGGGGATGGTGGTTTATTCTGCTGAAGTGGTTAAAAATGATCTGTCAATGTTGTTTTTTTCCCCACCAAAAAAAATAGGGCTTGACTGTAATCCATTTTACTGGCATGAATTCATATGACCCCTGCTGTTCTGGAAATCAGTTGGAGTGAACACACATAGACACAGGAAACCAAATGTTAGTGTTTACAGTTTTGTTTTTCAGTCATTCTTAAAGCACTATTGGATCTCTGAAACATTCACACTTCTTAACAATGTGTTTACCAAGTGTGCTTTTCAATTCTACTGTCAGTTTGTAGCTGGTGCTTGATGTGATTATTCATTAGGGTGTTTTTTGTGCACTGTTTGTGTAATGTTTTGTGTAATGCTGGATTTGTGATATCAGTGTATAGTTTTGCAAAAACAAAAACAACCTATAGTTTGACAGTTAAAAAGATGGCTTTTGTTTTTGTTGAAAGTGAAGTCCTAACCTTATCTGAACATCATAATTGTAATAAAAAAATGAATCAGTCCAGTTCCCTGTTCTGTCTTTTTGTCTTGTTGTGTCTTTATCTTGTTACTCTCATGTGTAATATGTACCAATGGATATGTCAAGGGCTTGTCTTTTTTATGTTATTGCCCCAGACAATAAAGTTGAAATTAATGTTGATGTCAGGAAGGTGCGCAATAATGCAAAAATAACTGTAACTACAGATATTTGTGTTGACATGTAGGGAGTAAAAGTAAAAAGGTCTAAGAAAAAATAAATTAATCAAATCACAAATTAAAGGCATTCCTTTTTATTAAGTAACATATCACGTCTTATAAACCACATATTTCTTAATAGTTTAAGTTTGTATGTTTTAGTTCAAAAAAACACATTTCAAAAGTATGAGTATTCTTTGCATTTTCCCTCCTAAGCAAACAAGTAGACTCAAGTCAAAATTGCAAATTGCTATTGATATTCTATACCTGTTACATAACATGTATGTTGTTGTAATGATGTGAAATACCTGTTATCCCCGACTCTGAATAACAAGCGTCAGCAGCTCATAGTTATGTTTCACAGGATATGACATGAACATAGCATTAACTTAGACTGTTTCCTCTGGCAGCTTCACAGTAGTTTGTTCAAGACAAAAAGCCTGTGGAAACTCTAAAACTGTCCTCTGTCAGGCTCGTAGATGACATCAGGAAATGTGAATGTTACTGCTATCTCAAATAATAGATAGTAGAAGGATCTTAGTAAATATGTAAGATTTGCAGACTTTTGTTGTAGGACAACACTTTATGTCATTTCAGTTCAACAGTCCTTATATCATCACTGGATCTGAACCTGCTCTGTGCTGCAGGTTAGTTCTCCTAAAGGAATCGGAAAAAAAAAAAAAATATTTAAAGTGCCTCACGGTTCACATACAGAATAATAATGAAAAAAAAACCACTTTAGCTCTGATTAAGTCGTGTGTATACTTGTATCAGTACATCAGTACGGGCAGCTCACACAGCTTTCTAGTGCCAGGCTCGGCTATTTCTGTGCGAACCTGCCGTGCACAGCATGGCAGCAGGAGCGTACACGTGAGGCAGCTGCTGGCACTGGGCTGGTAACACACACACATACGCACAGACACACACACATATTCCAGAAACCTGAGATGGTGACGGCTTGGCCTCCGGTTTGGTTATTTTAGTCTGCAGACTTTCAGAAGACGCTTTAGTCTTTGTCTGGCTGAATGTCAGAGACAGAAATGTTCTTGCAGAAATTTTCTCCAGTTCCACAAATAGCATCAAAAGTTTTCCATTTAGGATTCGTTTTATTGTATGAAACATATTGGAGCAGGTTTGTTGCGGAGAAGTTTATGAACAGCGGTGAAGAAATGATTCAATTAACTTTAAAGATCAATACCGAGTGTGACTTAAAAGCTTCTTAGTGGCTTTTATGATGTGAGCACTATTTTTTAAATATGTTCAAATGCACAGAGGAGGAAATAAACACAACTATTCATCGGGCACTTTCAGGAACATGGTTGGTACCTAGTGAAGCATCTCGTTGAATTGACTTCTCATTTAATTCTGCACTTAATGACCGGATTTAGCTGCTGGTAAATAATAATGCAATCACATAATAAATCAGTCTGTCACTCAGTGGATGTGTTGTAACAGTTTTATTACTTTTTCCCCCCATGTTCATTATAATGACTGTCACTAATGAGCTTTATCCAGACAAGTCGAGCTCCTCACTTTACATATTATGTAACAAGCTGTTTGAGAGTCAAGCACAGGGGAATATGTACAGAAAAACAAACAGGTTCATTAGTTCGTGGCAAAGTTGTTTCTTTGTTTATTACAAACATGGTAGTTTTCAAAGCTGGATGAAGTTTGATGCATAAATTAATCGCTAATCTGAGAAAGTACTGATCAGAAGGATTCATGTATGTAAAATATTCTAATGTAAAGATTTCAAAGTCATTTGGCTGAAAGAAGACACAGAGAATCTCATTTTATTTATGGTTTAATTACCTATTGCAACTTAATGTTCTCATCACTTAATTAGTGATTTATTCATTCATTCATTCAACCTTCATTTAATCTCAGAATATGTTGAGGTAGAGGCCTCATTTACAACATAGACGAGAAACGAGAAAAAAAAATACAAATGGAAATACAACAACAATCTAAAGACTCCCTGAAGTAATTACAAGAAGAACTTAGATAAAATAAAACAAAGGTGATAAAAACAGCACAAGTAAAACACTAAAAACAAACAAAAAAACTGAGATTAATTGAAACAATTAAAATACAAGGCAAAGAATCGACTAAAATGAAAACAGCTGTAGTGAAATATGGCGAAATAGTAAAAATGAAGTAATCTTTTTTTTCTGACAGCTGTTCCAGGTTCCAGGTGCACAATAAATAAAACTATTCACTGACACCAGTAAAAACAGACGTCACTGTAATGTAATAAAAC
>JAPQRN010000021.1:8450383-8460652 GCA_037367275.1 Coranthus polyacanthus
CCAGGTTCCAGGTGCACAATAAATAAAACTATTCACTGACACCAGTAAAAACAGACGTCACTGTAATGTAATAAAACAAATTATTTTGAGATTATTTTAGTCCCAACAAGTTAGTTAGTTAGTTATTCTGGCAGTGTTGTTTATGTACAATATTATCTCTTTATTTACAATAATTAATCTTAACGTAGAAGGTAACAGTAAAAGATATACAGACATATCAATTATAATAGTACATTCATACAAAACAGAATTTTAACTAAAACTTTCCCATTGAACAAAATGTAACTTTCTAAAGCTTTCTAACTGATTTATTAAAGGTCCAAAAGGAAACTTTATTATCAGCTTTAATATTTGGGTTTTATTCCACAGGTTAAGTAATCTGTCTGCACACACAGGATTTACTTTTTGTTTGAAATGTGAACAGTTTGTTATTCCTCTATATCTGTCCCCGACTACATCCTTCCCAGGTTTATGACATCATCCTACGTCATTTTTTATTTCCTCCTGCACTCACTCACACGACTGCAGGGGATATGTAAACATGGATCGTTTAAACCCTTTCGCAGATCGACCTATAGGACTTGTTTGTCTGAATGCAGCCTCCCTCTTTCATTCCATCATCCACCTTCTTGAAAAGGTTGGTGTTGTGATATTTGTAAATCTGGTGATATGTCTTGTCATGATGAGTAAAAGCAGGTGTGTTTCTCCCACTGATCAGAAATGTGGGTATTTCTTCTGGCATCTCTACCCCAGTCCGAAAAACTGTGCAATACACAAAGCTGACAGTGAACAGACAAGAGGCCATGTGTCACAAACTGTTGAAAAAACCTCAGCTGAGATGGATGTCCTGAATGTGCTGTATACATGTCCAAACTCTGCGAAAAAAGACAATACTGGTTGATTTTCAATTTTGGTCTTGCAATCGGGTTTGTCTGTCTGTCCGCACCTGTTACTCAAAATCTATAGCACATTTCAACTTGAACATTTTACCCAAGGTGGGTCTGTCCCATATCTTGGCCGTCCTAGGAGATGGTCTGGATCTAGATCTGAATGCTCAAATTTTTTTGTTTTTGACATATTTGTGATTTTCTTGGACGTTAAGACAGTTACTGCTCTGAAAACACACACACACACACACACACACACATTGCTGCAGGACAATATCTATCAACATAATCCATTTCTTTCTGATCCAGAAGACAATCCAGAACTGAGAACATATTCTCATTTCATTTCTAAATCCACCATATTCGATGGTCGTTTGTGACCTTAGTTTTGAACATCGTAAACTTCAGATTTGTTTTTTACACTCGTTGATTCCTTTTTCATATCAGACCTGTTCATTCTCAGTCTGATAGAAGTGACAGTATTAACTCTGAAATCACATCCACTCCACCACAAGTAACTTCAAAACAACTGATGATAGAAAATATGAATCCAAATCCTGGGGGGATGTTATAAAGGTCAAGAAACTAATTTATAACATGAATGATTCCACAACACAGTGTGGTGGAGATGATCCAAGGGGACAAGGATCTGCCATCTCTGTTTGTCTGGTTTTGAAGGAGATTAAAATGGCAGAACCTCTTCTTGCACTTATTCACCCAACCAAAAGAGGTTGGGTGAATAAGTGCAACACTGGTCAGGTGACGTCATTAACAGGACAAACCCTAGAAGGAGGTGTTTATTTTTGTAACGTTCGTCATGTAACTTTCTTATTTTAACCCTGACCACGATATTTTCCTAACCCTAACCAGGGTGTTTTTGTACCTAAACATAACATACCTTTGCCATAGACCTAAATATTTTTTTACACTATCAATAGCATTTTGTCTCCATAAATACAAATATATCGTTTCAGGAGTGATTGGTAATCCACCTATTCTGTTGTTTAGGTGTGAGGACATGTCCCTAAAACCTGCATCACATCGGCATATCCCACATGTCGTACCTGGATAATGCTCCAAACTGAATGTGGTGTTTACATGACTTGTAACTGAATAGCATTGGAATCGTGTCATATTTAGGATGATGGTGGAATATCAGTTCGCTTGTAAACACAGTTGCAGAAACTTTTGGGTCAAGTGAGTAAGTCCCAATGGAGTCTCTTTAATTACGTCTCTCATGAATCATAATCCAGAAATTCTCCCTGACAGGCACACAGAGACTGAAACAGTTTACAGCTAGAAACGCTTCAGATGCTTTGTATGTGACCCACAATTTAGGAACTCCTGCAGTCACGAACATCTAAGTGATCAAAGCGTTATCTGTCATGATGTAAAGCTGTTTTTAAATACACAGTGATCACATACGCCGTCATGTCCCACATGTATAGCAGGCTGATTCAGCGTGAAGGCCTGTTTGTGTTTCAGTGTATTTGTGTGGAAGGACAGAAACCTCAGAGTCGCTAAAAACACTGGGCACCTGTTCCCTGGAACCCACTGGGAGAAATTCCACCCCTCAATCCCTCAGTGTGTGTGTATGTGTGTGTGTGTGAACCTGTGCTGTGGTATCAGGAATGTTGACGCTGGACTTTCCTGATTCATATGGGTCTCATGCGACATCACTTCCTTTACGACCCTGTCCCTATTTAAAGGACGATGTGGAGCCAGAGGGGCTTCAGCAGGAGATTAAAGCCAAAGTCCTTGCACTCTTCACACCCACAGTGGCTCACCCACTGACCGAGTGACAATCAGGAAGGCTCTGGATGTTACTGTGAAGATTCATCCTGACTATAAAGACCTGCAGACAATCGCTCATGCTCTTCACGAAAGGACAACAGAAATCAGCAGAATATTTCTTAGATGCTAAGATTGAGATTTAAGTCATTTCTTAACATTGCAGAAAACAGAATTTTTCCAGAAGACATCTAGAAAACAGAAGTGTTAAAGTCAAATTCTTCCTTGAACTATTTGTGCATTTTTGAGAACAGTTAAAACTTTGTTACCCTAAGTCAAACACTAAGGACTACAAAGAGGATTTCGGGAGCAACTTGCTTTATCACTATGAGTAGCGGTGCGACCACCACAGTGCCACCACAGCAGCCTCAGGCCTTCAAACGGGCTGTGAAGAAAATAAAATGCGCTGCGATGGTGGCCAGCTTGGCAAAGAGCTGGCAGGGCTGGGCCAATGAGCATGCTGACAAACAGGATACCATCCCCAGCGGCTGGATGCCTTCGTCTATTGAGGAGACAGACAAGAAAGATCGCAACCATGTGGTCAAACTCACCGTCAACCCACGTGTCGTTGCAGCGGATACCAGCGACTCCAGTAAGATTCGGACCTGCTCCGTTACCAAGACTGTCCAGCCAAAACGGAGCGAGTGCAGCAGCAGCGATGTGGTCAGCGCCATACGAGGCAAGATGGAGTCAGCGCCTGAGACAAACAAGCCTTTCCTGGGGAATGAGTCGCCGACGCGGCGGCGTCAGATGAGGGCCCTACAGAGCGGAGGAGGAGGGGGAGTCCTTCAGGACAGGAAGCTGATGCTTCAGGAGAAGAAGCCGGGGTCGAGGAGCAGTAGTGTGGACACGGAGGACAGTGGGCTCGGAGAGGAAGAAAACAACGGTGAATCAAAAGTTGAGCAGAATGAAGAGTTTTCCAAGAAACCAACCAACAAGCCCAAGGTAGAGTCACATGACCTGATTAATCTGAGAGAGTGTAAATTGATGTAATGAAAGCTGATTAATATCAGAGTATGCATAAACTGACAAACCTACCCTGCTCTTAGCTCAGACCACCAATTCTTTAGCCTCTTTTACTTCATTGTTTTGGTTTCCTGACTGAAAACATTAGTTTAAAGTTCAATCTCACTTTTTGAGCGTTCACTGAGTCGACAAAGTAAAATATTGCCATTGTATGTTTCTGCAAACCATGGATACATATACAAACAGTATGTTAACTGCTCATGGCAGTTTGGAGGGGTTAGAATCAGGGTATAATAGCCACTCTGTCTCTCACAAACAACGTTATTAAACATTTTCTATATAAGATTTGCACATGTGCCTATCTGAAGTTTGTGTTGAAGATCGGGGAGCTGGACGTCTTTTGACATTAGTTGACTGCATTTCTAAGCAGTCAGGTAATTTTCTAATTGCTAATTCTCTAATAGTAACTGGTGTTGCTCACTGTTGCCACTGTAGAGGAGCAGAATAGAGGCATTAAAGGACTGTGGCTGTTATCATGGATGCAGGCGACTGAGACCATTGTTAGCTTGGTGATGGAGATAGCTAATGTCAACACATGACCAGCTCCAAGCACAAAACAGACTCCAACACAAACCTCACATAACCACACAAAAGGTCAACAAAGTTTTTTACCTACTTAATTATAAGTAGGTAAAAAACTACTTACAATTATATTATAATTATAATTAATGTAATTAATTTATTAATATTCAAACTAAAACCACGATGAGATTACACATATCCCCTGTTTACAGAAACATACAATGGCAACATTTTCTTCTGGCTACCTGCCCAGCAACAATCAGCAGATATATTTGGACACTAGCAGCATGGTTTTCAGGAGTTAGCGTAGACCACAAACTGTTAATCTAACTGATACATGGGCAATAACACAGTTCCAACTTAATGCAAATAGTGCCCCAACTCGTAAATGTGCAACAGTTTGACAGCCAGTGTTGCAAAACAAATTTACATAGGGCGACAACATGCAAGTGCTTATTTTTAAATGCGTACAACAGACATAACCTTAAAGATTTGCACTGAAAGTGTTTCGAAAAACATAAGATAATATCAAAGATAATCCAGCAAACTTTATTAAAATACTGATATGAGATGTTAGTTTGTAAATAATTAAAATGTTCAGTGTTTTAATGTCATCAAATCATGATGGAAGAATTGGAATAGTTTATGAAACATATCCCTCAGCATGTGGCTCATATTTGACCTCTGTGAGGAATAACTAAATAATTCATAGAGAGTGGACTGCGGGTTGGCAGTTTTTGTCATTTATCCTCACAGAGTACAGAAAGACACGTAAAAGGACAGTGATGTCAGCAAAGCCCAAACGCTTGTATTTCCCTGACAAACCTTTTATTTTATGATGGAGGTCACTGAGGAATCTGCATGAAACAAAATGTGCAGATTAAAGCGTATATAATTGCTAAACTTTTATTGTTTATGCATTCTGAGGCCATACTTCACACATAAGTTTGTCCTGTTTGCAATGCAAAACACACACACACACACACACACACACACACACACACACACACACGATGACAAATATCTTAAAATAGAGCATAAATATCTCCAGACTGATCACACAAACCGAATAAACAAGTTTAAGCAGAAGTCCCTTTGATGTCACCTGGAGAAATGTAACTCCCTCTGGACACCAAACAGTTGCATAACTCCAATCCTGAAATCTCTCCTATAAAAGGCAAAGGAAGGAGGCAGCCGCCGGCCTCTTGACTCGTCCAACTCGTAAAACACACACACAAACACACATGCTGGACCACGGTGCAATGGAATATATGTAAATAAATATAGTCACACTCTGCAATGTGTTCTCCAACCTGACCTTCAGGTGGAACAAGCTGTGAGGGGAAACCAGGGTGAAGACAGAGAGAGAGAGAGAGAGAGAGAGAGCGAGAGAGAAAGAGAGAGAGAAGGCAGAGAAGGACATGCAGTAATGTGAGAGACAGAGACAGACAGTGGTGGAAGAAGAATTCAGATCCTGTCCTGTGAGAACCACTTATCTCTAAAAAGTCAACTTTTTTCATGAGCTCTGAAAAACAAACCTGTTTTCAGCTTCGTGACGAGGTTATTTAGCCAAAGAAGGAGGAGAATTTGAAACTCAACACATAAAGGAAACACTTCATCCTTCAGTTTATCACAAACATTCAAAATCAACACATTTGGAGATATGGTTTTCACTGGACAGGAAAGAAAAGAAAAGGAACTAAAGCTGTCAGACGAAAAGAATAGAGTAAAACGTATAATATTTGCGTCTGAGATGTAGTGGAGTAGATGGATAAAGCTGCAGAAAATAGTGGAAATGCTCAAGTAAAATACAAGTACCTCAAATTTGACCTTAATACGTACAGTATTTGAGTAAAAGTTAGATACATTCGAAAAGGGACAGGAATAATTTAGAGAGGACCAACAAAAAACCTAAAAAAAACCCAAGAAATAGTTCAAAGATATAATTTTATTTCATGTTTGTCTTGTTAAAGTGTCTTAGTATTCTGAATTCTTAGTGTTATAATTCATAATAACACTGGGTATAACAAAACCGGTTATAAAGGTTGTTAAATGTGCTGACAAATAGTATGTGTTTCTACAGACAAGGCACCAGAACATGAGTTTTGTTCAAAACTGAGAGTTTGGTTAATAATGGAGCAGATTTATTTTAAGTTATTATAGGATGCAGTTTATTAAAAAGTCTAGTGACGAATACTGCTCATTACTTCCCTTGTTTCTTGCCATGTGACATTCCAAACTTAACCCCTACATACTGTGTATAACTGCATATCACTAAAAGCACTGTTACACTTTTTAAACTTTGGACGAAAAGATGCTTGTGCTGAAAAGGGAAAGGAATCATTTCTTTCCAAATGTAGTAAGGTATAAGTAATTGTTAATTCTGAGCACCGAATGTTCAAAGTGAGGATCAGGAGTATTATCACTTTAAGGGTTCACAGAGTATTCGTGGAAGGTCCCTCAGTGACAAGTCTTTACTTTCATAGGCCAAATACCGAAGAGATCTGATGACACTGATCTGAGATCCTGGCAAGCTGAGAGAAATACTGAGAAGTGGGGAGGTGTCATCTAAAGCAGTCTGAGGCTTAAGATGCAACTTTTGTGCAACATCTATATCATGCAAATGAACAACAATGCACATAGAAGGGCATCTGAGCCTTACAGGCTACCACACCCTCTGTTGTTTCTGGATTCTCCTACACTCCTCAGTGTATTTAAATGTATGTTTGTATGTATGCATTTGGGTGCAAAGCAAATGGGATCAGTTACACCAACTGGAGGGTTTATTTAAAGGGTTAGGGTCACTAATCAACGTTAGTATATAAGGTATGGGGTAGGGGGGGGTTCAGTCAATGTAATATTTAGCTCAACTGAAAAAAGTAACAACAATCCATTTGAACTGACAGTGAGCAACAGCCTGTCTGCAGGACACGGCAGCTTTAAAAATAAACTATCTTTAAGATTAGAGATGCACAGCTAGTTTCCTAGACATGGATTAAACCTAGTCCGAGACTTAAAGAAAAACTCAATGAAAATCTCCACTGAAAAAAGTTCTTCGTCTTGGACTAGACTTAATCCATGTCTGGCCATCTGAACCGTAGTATTTAAAAAAGAATAATAATGATCTGTGCAGGGGTGAAGACATATCTTTCATAAACACTGCTTCCTTCATTTTCCATTATTTCGTTGTCTCTCTACTCTCCCTGCATTATACACACCAGTGTCAGCATCCTCAATTTAACACATTGTGTTGAAAAGGTATATTTTGTAGGGAATCAGGATTATTTTGTCAGACATATAGTAACAAAGCTCCTTTATTGCATATAAGATTCTGCATTGCTGTGTATTATATGCGAAAAAAACAACAAGACGAAACCATAAGAAGATGAAAACAAAGTAAAAGACTTGAGGCAAAAATGACATAAAAGACAAAACGAGATGAAAGCAACGTAAAAGAAAATGACATAAAATACTAAACAAGTCAAAAACAGATCACAAATCAAACATAACTGTAATCTCTGATTTTGTGATTTAGTGCTTCTTTTGTTCATTTTGATTTAGAAGAAGACAAAAGAATGTGAAAACAAGATATGACAACATGAAAACGATGTAACAAAATGTAACAAGACATAACAAGATGAAACCGATGTAACAAGAAGATACAGACCTGAAAGGGAGACTGGACGACAGAGAAAAGGCCTACTTTTGACTTTATACTTTGAGGACGTTTTACAGCCTGTACTTTTTCACTTTTACTGTAGTAAAATAGTTGAATCAGTACTTCTACTCAGTCTCTTTTTACCCAAGCATCTGTAACTCTACTTGGGTAAACAAAGTGTGTACTTGTTGTGACATATTAAACTGATTATTATTTATCTCCAGATTAAGATTGCTACAATGGGAGACATTAAAAGCCGCTGGCAGCAGTGGTCCAACCAGCACATCGAGGGCCAGAAGCTGAACCCCTTCAGCGAGGAGTTTGACCACGACTACGCTATGGCCCAGCGCCTCCGCAAGGGCGACAGCGGCTACGGTCGGCCCAAAGACGGCTCCAAGACGGCCGAGAGGGGTGACAGGGCACAGAAACACATCCACAGGGAGATGGAGGAGATGGTGTGGATTATCAGAGACATGGGCTTCAAGGACAAAGAGGGTAGGACCATCATCTCCTTCGGCCGGCTCTTCGATCGCTACGTGAAGATCTCAGATAAGGTGGTGGGCATCTTGCTGCGCTGCCGCAAACACAAAATGTTGGACTTTGAGGGGGAGATGCTGTGGAAAGGACAAGACGATGACGTGATTATTACACTCAGGGACTGAGGACAACTGTGATGTCTTATGAATACATATAAATACCTTGAAAAATAATAAACAAGCGCTTTAGAAAGGAAAACTCACTTAAAACTATTAAAATCCATGACACCATTAAAAAAGGATCACAAAAATTTGATAAAATACTCCAAAGGAATGCAGACAGTAGAGTGAGCAAATAAAACATAACACCAACAGACTAAAAAATGTTAACTCAAAGATTTTACTGATCCAAACTCACCCAGAGCATCAAATTTCATCCAAAAGCTTGTAAAGAGTAACTATGCTACTTAACAAAACAAGAACCATAGATGCATCCACTATCCTTACATCATAAAACCACCAAAACCTTTTCAGTTCATCCTTGATTCCAAGTGAACCTTTGTGTCAAATTCAAAGACATTCTGTCAAACTGTTCCTGGGATATAACGTTTTAACCGACCATCTGTAACCGACAGACGGACAAAGCTTCCTATAGAGCTGTGTCTGTGGCCACATCTAAACAAGAAACATATAACATAGAGAAATAAATAACGTTACTATATTGAGAACACAAGATTTCAAATATACACATATACAAGGATGACCAAAGAGTCTCAAAAACTATCAAAATCCATTTTGGATGAACAGCCTATCAATAATTAACACACTGGTGGGTCTACATGTGTAAGCTACACACACACGGACAGACATACACACACAGACAGACACACACCAGGCTCATTAGTTCTTCTCATATACCTGACAGGTCATCCGGTGAAGGGAAGCTATCTTTAGCATGCTATCCATGCTCGCCTTGCTAACTATGCTACATGCTAGAAGATCCATCACAATGCCAGTCGTGCTTCAAAGCTTTGCCCAGACTGAAGCAACAACCAGGCAGTCTGTTTATGTCATGTAAATATGTGACAGACTTCTTTTGTGCTTTTAGGTTTAGTTTATTTTTGGTACTGTTTTCTCCTCTACATATATATACATATATATATATATATATATATATAGAGATATAGAGAGAGAGATATAAACTACAACAAAGAACAACTTCTCAGAAATAAAACATATTTTTGCACATAGGTAACTCTTAAAATTTGGATTGCACTAGGAAATAATATTTCATAATCTTCACAAAATTGAGCCCAAGCAAACTATGCTGCAGCTGACTTGTCTATCAGGGAGTAGGCTACTCATTTCTCCTTTTCATCACCTAACAGGTCTACACATTTCACAAAGGCAGCAACCCTTTTAAATGAAACACATCCTGTTTCCTTTTTCATATATATGTTAATTTTTCTAAAAGAAAAGTTAGTAGCAGTTGCCTGACCTAATGTTTAATGCTTTTCCAACACGTCGATCACTCTTGAGACATACAAGAAACACTATTTGTAACTCCATCCCTAAGCTAATGACTGTCTTGGTTGCCTCCATCCATGGTTATTAACAGCCACAATTCACTGTATTCTATGCTGGGTCAGGTTTTCTTCAGAAACCCTCATGCTCATTCCTGAGTTATTCATTTCCTCTAAAGCTGCAGCAGTTCACAACACTGGTTGCTGTTAGCTTAGAAATGCGAAAAACACGCAGCTCCCAGCACAACACAGACTCAAACATATACTTTACATTAACACATGAGGAAATCTTCCACAGTCAACCTTTAAATAGACACAAAAGAAGACACATACACCCAGAGGTTCTTATTTTTTGTTTAAAAGACACCAAAGCTAAGCAGTAACTC
>JAPQRN010000021.1:8460752-8485204 GCA_037367275.1 Coranthus polyacanthus
TCACATATGTTACCACAGTGGATATTTTATCCATTAGTTGCTGTTAATTATGTGTGAGCAACCCACTTTTCAACTGTTGTGTGTTTTATGTACTATTATTGTGTTAGATGAAATATAGGTGTCTAAAATGTTGAATATTTTCTTCTTTCAAAGTGAAAGCGTGTGAGTCTTCTTACAGAAGGACAATTTTGTAAAGTGTTAGATTACTGTAAATACACATTTGATAGTTTTATCGTCAGAGCCATCCAGTAGCCTATTGAAACTGTGAAATGAAAACTTTTTCAATCTTACCGTGTTAGTATGATTAGAAATCAATAAACACTGAAATCTCAATGCTGGTATTGTGTTATTTCTTCACAAAAACTGCCAGAGAGGGCTGCATACTTTTGAAGAACACTGCTACTTCAAACATTTGGTAAAAACCAACAGGAAAGGACTGTGGCTCGAAAATGAAGCCAATGCATGTTATGTATGTATGTATGTAATGTATGTTAAAAAGTGTAATACTGCTGACGGCCACTAGATGTTGGCTCCAAAAAAAGAAAGCACTGGTTCCCACATTAAACTTCTCTATAAAAATACTAACGCTACTAATAAAGTTGTCACCTAAAAATTTAGCAACTGTTTCTTTTATTATTACTAACATTTTATTAAGGAAACATAATTAATTAAAATAATTACAAATAATATAAAAATATACTCAGCATATTGAAGGGGACATATTGTACTAATTTTTAAGAGGTTAATCTAAGTCTCACATGACCCCAGAATGTGTATTTTATGTTTCAGCTGAACATACGTCACATATTTATTGTTCCATGTCTGTATACTCCTGGTTTTCAGTTCTGTTTCAAATGGACTGTTGACAGCTCATTTAAATGCAAATGAGCTGTTGCCGACCACACCCCTTTCCGACACCGACAGGCACTGTGGCACCGACAGGGTGTCTATGATTTAGGATGATTCTGGTGGGTCCTGGAGGACTGTGGTGACTGTATAGTTGTAACATCACAAATATACTGTTATGTTATTTTTAGAGGCCCCAGAACTGATTTATAATGAAACAGGAATTGAAAACCTTATTTTTGCACAATATATCCCCTTTAATGTACAGTTATGAGGGCTCCTCATGTTTTCATTTCTTTGATGCTTCCCTCAGTGTCGTCATTTACTAATGTCACCGTTGTTGTGAGCTGTTGCCTCTAAAAGTCTGCAGGGTTGCAGGCTTGCTGAAATTCCTCAGGGAAGCCTCCACAAGTTTGTGCCAGAGCCCTTAAGCGCTCGCTGATGCTGCAGTGAGACAGTCTTAAGCCCTTGTGGACTGTATGGCTGTCAGTCCGAACACTGCCTGCACAATGCAGAGCTTTTCCACTTCCACTCCTCCAGTGGCTCAGGAAGTGACCTGAAAGAGTGGAGGGAAGGAAAGCAAGCTAGAGGAGAGGCCGTTTAGGACCGATAATCATGGAATATTGTGTTACGTATAGCTTATTATTTCCTTTTTTCCATTTAGCATGTCATTTTTATTGTAGAGTGTAGAAGCAGACAAATCAATGAGGTTGGATGGTCATGCAAAAGACTTGCTCAAAGGAACTAGTACAAAAGCAAATGATGATGAACTTATAGAGAGGAGGCAAGAAAAAGATGATGTGGAACTTTCATTAGTTTTGTCTTTCATTTACATTTTCAGTTTTACATGTGTACTGTAGTTTTATTTTGACGTGTTAGTTTTTCAGGTATTATGGGGAAAGCCTTTATTCACAGAAGATGAAAAAAGTAGACTAAAAAATGCATCAAGGGGGAAAATTAAACGTTTTTATTTAGTATTTGAATTTTTTTTATTTTTACTTTTTTCAGTGCTCATTTTATTGTTAATCTTAGTTTTCATGTACTATTATTACTGATGAATTGAAAGGAGTAGAATTTAGTGGATGAAAAAGGGAGAGGAGCAAAAGTGTAAACAGAATTAAGAACTGGAATAAAACAAAAAGAAGAGGGACAAAAGAACATCCAAAAGAGACATAGATCGTGGTGTAAAAGAGCCGCACTGTAAATATATGTAAATATACTGTAAATATGGCCACTGGTTACTCGGAAAACATTATAGCAACAAAGTGACACGTAATATCACGGAGTAGATTTAAAATTGCCAAATATTAATTAAAATGTATTTGTCAAGAGTTAATCAAATGCACTCAATGCAACCTAAATTTTTAATATAACCAAACTAATTTCACAAGAAACGTAGAGAAAACTTGTTAAATATTTATCAGAACTGTAGTTAGATTTGCAAATTTATCACAAAAATTAAGATAATTGCCGTACATTTTAATAATTTGTGTCTTTTTTCATTTAAATGAAAATTAAATTGCTCATTGTCAGGCTTTTTTTACAGAAACAACTTGAAACATGAAAATATCATTAAACTTGATGCACTTATCAAAAATTATTTCTGAAAAGCAACAAAACTAGGTGGAAATTTAAAATGACTGAAATCGTTGACTTTAAAATGGGTCAAATCTAGTCTATCAGTATTATATTGTTAGAGTGTTTTCCAGTCAAACTGGTTTCAAAATGTAAACAATAAAATAGAAAATCTAATATAATATGCTTCATTCAAGTTAATATTTGTTAAAACCACCTTTAGCTTATTTTATCAGGTAACACTTGAATTTATTTATTAAGTATTCATTTGAACAAGCCTCACTTTTTCCAGTGCAGGATCAACTACCAACAACTGCAGTCTGGATGTAAAAATATTTTAATTCATGACACTGCTTCACACAACCTAGTTCAACCTTAAGCTGGACACACACTTGAATGTGATTTCATAAACTCAAACAATATTCAGCTTTTTTCTTGTGAATTTACAACTTACATCTGAAATCTCTTAAGTCTCTTCTCAAAATATTACTCCCCTCCATCAGCTATCTATTTTTTTAGTGACTCTTTTTTCTGTGCTGTTTATTTTATTTTCGGCATGTGTTCAGGTTAACGTCCACGTTTGTTTTGGTACGAGAGCTGGTGACAGTTGACAGACAGTTCAGACAGGATTTCAGTTCAGAATGTCCAGTCATTACTGACCAGTGGTTCAGTGTGTTGTGTAGTGGACTGACTCAGTGATTAGGTTTGTGCTCCCATCTGACAGTCAGAGACTACAATCTGCTCCAGTTACTGGAATCACTCTGTATGTGTGTCGTGTCCCATCTAGGCTGGGTTTTTTTTTCCCCACATTAGTATGGCATATATGTATTCTTTTTCTTCATTTCACTTAATATTTTGTTTGTTTTTTTCATTGGGCTATTTGTGCTTCGTTAAAGCTCTACTTCTCAAAAAGTAGAGCTTTAACTACATGTAGGGTTATACAAGTCCAGTAGAGTAACTCCTTCCTGTGGTGTTGGTGTTTGAGGTGAAATGTGCTGTTGTTTGGTGGCCTGTTGTAATTTCCCCTGTGGAGAAAATGATTTATGTGTCCATTTGCATTTGCACCTTCTAAGAACCTCCTGCTGCTTCATCCAATTTTACTGTGTGAGTTTGTCTTTCTCTCTTTGTGCATTCAAGTCATGTTAGCACTCACGTGTGTGTGTGTTCCTAGCTCTTCTATTCTATTGGGGTCTCTGACCTGAATACACACTGACCCATGAGGACTCATATAGAGCTCACAGACTTGGCTTTATGCTCAGGGTTAAGTTGCGCTTTAACATGTTGGTGACCCCCCCCCCCCGGTGAATACCCAAAGATTTTCAATTGGTTTCTCCTCCATGAGAAGTTCAACAGTTCATTTTGACACTTCAGTTATATGGATTCATTTATTCCAGTATTTATTATTTACTAGTTATTTCATTAGTGCTTAGCCATTTGTAATGAGTAAGGTGAAAAACTGTTGAACAGAAAAAGAAACATCAACATCAACAAAGATCAAATATATGCTTTTGTAGTGTAAATAAATAAATGTAAATAAGTGGATATAAATATTTGTAAATGTTGTAAAACTAATAAACATCAGTGCCTTATTCACTTAATTCATAAACATTCAATCTCATCCTCTCTAGTGTTGGGGAGTAATATGTAAATGACTAATTAATAAAAATCAAAGTACATTTAATAGTAATCAGTTGCAGTTTATGAGAGTATAAGTTTAAGTATGGAATTAAATTACAGTCACTGGATTGCAACAGGGCATATATCCGAACATATAATTTTTTGGAAAAAGCATTTAACATCACAGCCCACCACATCATGTTTTGTTGGACAATGTCTCAGTCCTGGACATTCAACAGTGCTTTCCTTCTGAAATCGGAAACGGCCTCATTACTGTACAGTGTTGTTTTAAATGTATGTTTGGAGGACGTTTTAAATGTATTGCCCAGTTTAAAACATTTGTTAGAAAAGTAATGAAGAACACACTGTACTCTAATCAGTTACATTAAATAACACATTGTTGACAGGGTAATAATTAATAGCCTAAGTAACCTATTACATTTCAAAAGTCACCTTTCCAATTATTATCTCACATTAAAGGTCAATGTGTAAAATTTTGTTGGGATCTAATTGCAGAAATGGAATACAATATATATAGAATCTTTGTGTTTTTGTTACCTTAGAATTTAAATCTACAGATGGAGCAGGTTGCCTCCACCAAATCCACCATCTTGCACCGCCATGTTTCTACAACAGACTTTCTCATCATTTTTCCATTTTATAGCAGGTGGCATCCAATGTTACTTACACCTATAATGTTTGTGGACCAGAGTTAATATCCCCTTAACTAAGAAGCCCAGAATGAACAAAACAAACACTTTTGCATTTTTAAAGGCCACCATAGGGGAGTGTGAGGTTAGGGTAGTCCTGCATCTCCACACTCCATTAGCGCTGTGCTAGTGCTGTAGATAGGTTTGGCACCATCCACTATTATTCTGGAATAGGGGTAAAAATTATCTGGGTTTTTTGGCCAGCTCTTTAAATTATCATCTTGGGTGGTGCAGAGTGCAGGATGCAGTGACAAATACGGCAGAGAAATTGTTGTGGTGGAACATGTGAGCATGAGGAAGCACATTGTGGTATTAAAACAACAAAAGAAAGAAAGAAGAAAAAGAAAACACCACATAAAAAAGATGTGTCTTTGTCAAATCTTCTCATGCTGTTCTTTCACGTAGAGAGGGGACTTTAAAAACGGTAACACACAGATAGAGGAAGGAAGGGGAATGACAATCCTGCCACTGCACGACTGAAAAAGTTGCAGCGTACATCCTATGCAGCGTACGTCCTACGAGCCAGACTAAGATGAGTGATATTGAGTTGGTTGCAATCTCCATCTTAACCTCTAGATATCACTAAATATTACACAGAGAACCTTTAATATCAGGCACACTAAGTATTGTATTTAATACATTTTGCCATAAAACATTTTATAATCAAATGCATTCAAAGTAATATTAAATAATGCAGTCCCTTAAATCCATGACATGTTGTATTTAAAAGCCTGGGCTACCAAATAACATACATATTGTTATCAGTCATTATGGTTAGGATTCAGTTGTGATGGTTTGATAAGGGTTATGTACTGGTAATGTATTGTATCAATGACAGTCCTCACTGGGACGGTGAAATAAACGTGTTTGTGTGTGTTGTGGTGTCATCTCTGTCTGTCAATCTGCGCATGTGCGTGCAAGTCATGCCTTTGCCTGCGTGTGTACGTGTGTCTGCCTAGTGTGACCTGACTCCCTGTCACGCAATAGCTTTGTGCGAGTGTATGTGTGTGTGTGTGTGTGTGTGTGTGTGTGTGCGCAGGAGAGAGACAAGAGAGAGAGAGAGACCTTAATACGAGCTGATCAGTTTGGTCGCCAGGGAGTCTGGACGTCTGCCAGAGAGACACACACACACACAGAGAAACAGTGAGTGATGAGTGGAGAGCGATACAAAGAGAAAAACACAGATAGACTCAGAGAAAGGATGAGGAAGAAGACAACAAGCTTGATAGAAGAACAAAACAGAGGATTTCATCTGGCTTCATACTTGATGGTCGTTCTCTGCTGCTGACTGTCAAACAAAATGAATCCCTCCTCTTGTCTGCTTCTCTGTCCAGTCTGGTTGTAATTTGTTGATTTGTTTCTAATCTCTCTTATGATTCTCTTTCCTCCACTTGGATCTTCTTTCTGGATCTTCTCTCTTTTTCCGTATTTGCTGATTTTTACGTTTTTTTTTTTATGTCCATCATGGTTTTATTTGTACAACCAAAGCTCTTCTCAGAAATTAGTAATACAAGTTTGCAAGATGATACTGTATTTACTGAAAATGTAATAATGTCTGAAAATGCCCTATAATTTAGTATTAAAGTTACAGAAGCCAAAATCAGGAGAAGAAAATGCCAAAATCTGAAAATACACACATTCATTCTACAGCTCTCTCCTCGGAAAGACTGACTATAAATATAAATATATAAGCTTCCATGTTGAGCCACAGAGTAGAGCAGTAGAATCACATCTGACTGAGTCTGAGCAGCGTTTGATGTTGAAATGTTTGCTGAAGGCCACCATGTGAGTAGGCTTGCGTTTAGCATTAGCTTCTGACGTGACTATGGTCACCTCTGACTCCAACAAGCCAACATGGCGACGACCAAAACTACAAACTCCTGGCTTCAAAGCAGCAGTTGAAAAACTAATGAGAGACGTCTCAGTAGCACTGTCCATTTCTTACATACAATCTATGATTTGATAAAAAATGTAATAAAACCCAATAATGTAATAAATTGTCCTGACTGATACAGTGATGGCATGTTTCATCAATTATGTAATGTCTTATTCTATTATTGGGAAGTGATAATGTAATACTTTTTGACAACTAATATAATACTAAGTTTGTGGCTCTTTAAAGGCAAAGTACATAACATTTTCCTTAAAAAAACACTACACTAAATAGACTCATACAATAATAATCCTTTTCAATCATCACTTGTGACCCTCTGTCAGTGTGTGGTGGTGTAATTACCTGCAGAGACCCTGTCCTCTGCCTATGTTTTATATTTTCCTCTTGTTTTGCTGTGTTCAGGATGTCCATGGTGGGTGGCACAATGTAAAAAACAAAGTGACTCTGTGTCCTTTCTGCTCTTCTTCTGCGGTCACAGACTTTTCAGTCTATGACCGCTAACAGACCTGTCAGTAACACACACAGCAGAAATGAGGAAACTTGTGCTTCGGCTGTATTTTGCCTCTAGACCATTCCAGTAGAGTTTTGTGAAGGTGTTTATTTGTGTTGTTAGAATATAACCGCTGTGACAGAATCAGTATCAGTCCATTTATAAAGGGAGACGCAGCACAAGTATGTGATGATGACAGGACGTATTAGTCAAAATTGCAGTGTGAACATTTTTATACAATGTAAGAAAAACATGAAAATTCCCTTAGGCACAGTCATTGACTTTTTCCCAGGTACCACTAATGAAATTCAAAACTTCCTCCATAATTGTTTGCACACTTCTGTTGGCTAAAGATATCAGAAAGTGTTGAATCTTGAAGACCTGGGAAGTTGTTTCCAATTGTCTTAAGCCCATCTAGGCTACAAGGTACGAGTGCATTTTGTTGATTTTACCCACATCTAACTACAACGTATCACATAACTGTTAGTGATTAGCACTGTGTGAAAGCTGTGTGAATATATGTAATGGTTTCATTTATAAATGAAAATAAAGGACCATAAAATGATGGAGTTAAACTATTTTATTGACAGCTGAAATAGATTAACAATACACCAAATTGTGCATTTACTCAACAATATAACAGTTTGCCAAAGAATCTGCAAATATTCTTGTGTGTTTTAAATGACAGTGCAGTGAACAAAACTGAAGACCATTGTGTTTGACTTTCTGATAACATTCAGGTCCTCAAGGCAGTAATACATGAGCAACCAGTGGAGAGCAATGCTGGCGGACTTCTGTTGCTTCGCTAAAAGTTAAATGAATCACATGAGAACTGCTACTATATATTAATAAATGGAAGTTTGAAATCCTTATACACCTACAAACGTCTATTTTCCATCCTCATTGTTTCCAAAAGTTGCCCATATTACATGTTTCTGACAGCATGAGAAGGCTTGTGAAAGCATTTCATCCAGTATCCCAAAAACAAAGCATCACCTTCATGTCATATTTGGGGGCCTTTGGGAAATATTCTGATTGGAAACATCTCAAAAGAAAGGCCTCAATTGATGGTCCAGAGATGAGAATTTATTTAAGGCTATTGTTGCTTTAGATATAATGGCTTTCTATCATTAAACACAGCTGGATGAATACAAGGAGATCAGGGCTTAGAGCCTCAAGTACCATGGTGTATTAGGCCTGTTTTGGAGACTGAAGTTGAAGTTATATATTTAGGAGAAATAACAAGGATATTCTCTGAGATTAAAGTGGCAAATTTACAAGAAAAAAACCCCAAAACTATACATGTATTCTCTGAGATTATAAAGTCGTTTCAACTTTTTTTTCATAAATTTGTGATTTCTTTCATAAATTTCAAGAAAAAAACAACTTCATCACTTTATAATCTCAGAGAATATTAATCTTTATCATAAATGTGTGATTTCTTTCTTCTTATGATTTTACTACTATCAGGGCTAACCCTAACCCATGTATTTATTCCACCATCTATATGGTGACTGAATTCAGTCTCAAATCCCTTACCCAGTATCAGAATAAATCTGTTTTTTCTCAGAAACTCTGCATTTTGCTCACAATATTTCCTCAGTAAATTTCTTTGTTTTTTTGTTTTTATCTACAATGGTTCTAATGCTTCATAGTAGGGTTGACACCACTGTGACTAAGATTAAAAGTTCAGAAAGAAAGGTGAGAGACAATTTCACCATTTCAACACAAAAAAAGAGAAAAGTGACAAAACTCCATCGCACTTGGACTCTCGCTGGGTTCACCCAACCTAAAAATGTATTCACTCCTGGTAATGTGGGATTCACCGGATGAGACGATCTACCAGATGGCATGTGGGGGGAAACTTTTACGATGGCTGGGTTGGGTTTGGGGGTGGATGTGGATGTGGTGTGTGTGTGTGTGTGTGTGGCGGAGGGGCTCTAAGGGGAAAGAAAAAAAAAAGAGTCTCTGTGAAGCATTGCCTCTGCAGCACAGCAGACGCAGGAGATGTGTTGCTTTTGGGATCCACCAGCCAGTGTTTCGTAAGAGCCGCAGAGGAGCTGCGTCTCCCCTTTCATCCTCCCACTCCTCCACCTCCTCCCCCCGGAGAGAACATGATATGATATGTGTCTAGAAACACTGTCACTCCTTAAGAAAAGGACAAAAACAGTGCTCTCCTTCTTTATAATAAGTAAAACCCACATACTTAAGAGGAAAGAAGATATGGATGATTTCAACTTAGGGAGCAGGAGGGGTTTGTTTTTCAGAAGAACTTCAAAGGGATTTCAACCCAGACTCACTTTTAGGTTGATCTTCTGCATAACCAGCTTGTGTGAATAATCAGAGTTACCAATTATATCACCTTTAAATGTAATAATTCAAAGAGGCAAACTTTTATTTGATTTTTCAGCTGGATAAAGGAATGTGTTAGCCTCAAATGAGAATTAATCTGGAACCTCTCACTTCATTTTTCATTTCCAATCAGTGAACACAGACCAAAAGGCCTCTGGACGGATCTACAGCCAATCAGAGGACAGACATGTGGGACATTAAACTCACCCAATCCTGTCGGACATATGTGAAGACATCTTTGTTGCCAATTCGGGCTTTAAGTGCAGTTGTTTAGCTGTACCAGACTGAGAATGTTGTCAGTCGAATCAGATTTGAGTGCTCAATACGAGTTTCATTAATGATTTGAACCACATTAAATGCAACAGAATCATGGGAACGTACTATATTTTAGAGCCTTTAAGGATCATACAGAATATTTATTTATCTCCACTGAAATCTACATTTTTAGGACTTTCGCCCAGTTTAAAACATTTGTCAGAAAAGTAGTCAAATGTGAGAAGTGAAACTTTGATTACTTATTACACTTATTACAATCTGTAGCGTGTTACATGTCTTCCCAACACTGTTCATAAACATCCAAATGTGAACAAAATATGTGGCTATATATTGTAAATACAATGTGGTTTTAGAAAGTCATTGTTGAATTGCATGACTTCGATGGATGACAAAATTGTAGGTGCATGTAAAAATGAATATCTGAGCTGAGAGAGACAGAAGTGTCAATAAATTATTATTTTCCTTTTAACAGATTTGAGTTTTAGCTTTCTGTGATGCCACTGATTAACTAAACAAAGAACATTATGCAGAATCACAACCTAAAAGAAAGTTTGCGTAGAAAAGCATCCCAAAGTAACTCTAGACCAATGCTTACAGATGGTACACATTGCAAATGTTCTGTTTTTTAAGTCTATTCATCGTTAAAACCACAATACCATAATCAAACATCCATAAGGAAACAATAGCATAATTTCTCTAAGTTTATAAAATAAGTCTTGTTAAGAAACAGGTTCCAATGTTTGAACATCTATGCTGCAAAACAGTTTTTTTGCTCAGTTTGTTCATTTAAGCCCACCGCCAAGAAGTGGGGAGAGAATACACAAATAGTCAGTTGAAATACCAGTAATATCAGAAATTCATTAAGAACATACGCAAAGGTAATTATCTTCATAGGCGACACGGACATTACTGTAAGTAACGGGTTGAATAGGTGACACTGTAAAACTTTTTTTGCGTCGTATCGATTACTTTATGTGACATTTCTTAGTCCTTAGCCCTGACAAAATGTCGGTGTGTTTAAGGCCTCTACTTACATTACAATTAATAGTAGTACATATTTAACATCCATGTGGCAGACACGATCAAAATAAGGGGGAATGCAAACACGTACATTTTTGGTGCTGAATATGTTAACTATAACATTTACATAGTTCTTTAGCTCATTCTTTTGCCTTCAAACCATAAACTGTATATAGAAATGGACAACATCATGCAAACTCCCACCATGCAAAAACTGAAGCCAAACCATGTTGGTACTTTTTTGCATTTAGAGTTTTGACAGCAGTTGGCCAATGTAGCTGTCAATCATGCCAAGTCACACCCCTTTTTACAGAATCAAAATAAGGTTAATGTATCAGAAAGATGACGACTTAACTTGGAAAAAAGGCAAAAATCGACCTTGAAAAAAATGTATTTGTGTCATTTTTAGTATGTATCAAGTCCAATTAGTTGTGTTTCCACGTAAACACGTACAAGTACATGGGGAGTTGTGGTTTTTCTGGATAAAAGCACTAAAACACTTACATTTCTCAACTGAATTCAATGAGCCTGAAGGATTATGATCTCTGTAGATTAAAAAGACAAGTTTTTTTCTCAGAAATATGTTTACCCCACATAAACCTAAATATAAAAACCACTCACTGAAATCGGTTGTAAACGTTATAGTGCTTTTTATCTAGAAAAAAAAAACATGGCTCCACAGTTTACTTCTGTGTGTTTACAGACAAGTCTTGACCAATCCAATATGGCAGACACATTGACATATTGCAGCTGTACTGACCTAGCAAACATTTAACTCACATTGTTACATGGCTTTGTTGAATACTGGACTGTGATTGGTCATTGATGGCTTTCTATGGTCTGTTATTTCTTTATAACAGACTGTTGCTTTGGGCTCAGTTCTGATCATAGACTCAGGAAATCATTTTGAAGTCACTAAAATAATTTTTAAATCAGTATTGTGTAATAAGCGGGATAATGTTAAACCGGTCAGTGGTGTGGAATCAACTCCTTCAGGGTGATTCAAGATCCAAGCAATAATGGTTGCTGCATATTATCTGTTATTCCATTATCTTATTCGCATAAGACGCAAAGCGTGGTTGTGTTCTTAGGTATTATCCAACAGCAACAGAATGCTCTACTTCTTCTACTGTTTATTAGAATCACATGTAATGTAGCCTATATCGCCACCTTCTGATGACACTACGCAGCATCATTTATTCACTCCAAGCCAGTTGATGGAATTTGCTTTTTTTGCAACATTTTGAAAAGTTCACTTCAAATTCACTATGGAAACATAGAGGGAGTGGAGTTTATGACTGATACAACAACCTCTCAACTTATCCTGCTGTTTGGGAGCTGTTGTGCTGTCCATTTTTTTTAAATACAGTCTATGCTTCAAACTTACAAACTGTCACAATCAAACTCTAGTGAACAAGAAGCTTTTGATGAGCAAAATTACCATCTTGATAAACATTAATTATCTGTAATCCTGCTAGCAGTGTCATTGTCTCTTTCTCAGACAGTTAGAGAAGAAAAAAACTGCATTGTTAGCTGTTTACATGCTTACACCAAATTCACACACTAGCTGTAGCCATCATAGAAAACCCATCATCTTCCGCATGCACGCCGTACTTCTGCTGCCATGCTGCTGCGGCTCGGAGAAGAAACATATTTCGGCTTTTAAATGGCACAATTAGCTCTTTACTAACCATGTTGAATGCTTTATAAAATGTCTGCTCGTGTTGTACTGCATTGACAGGCAGCTGCTGCAGATTGGATGGACATAGATGAAGAAACTTCTATGATGGTTACCACCGCTGCTGTTCCTCTTCTCAAATGCAAAGCAGTTTCTTTCGACCAGAAGGTGCTCTGCTTATAAAGAAAATTGAATACCAAGTGTGTAAACTTTCCTCTTTCATTGGTCCTCAGTTGGAAAATCAGCCCTCAACATGTTTTGGCACAAAAGAATACAGACAAAAACACATTCCTTGGGTCACAGTAATAGGAGTTAATTGTTTTTTATACAGTATTTGTTAATATAGTTATACAACTGCTCTAATATCACCTCTTTATAAAAACACTTCTCTTCATCCGACCGACGGTACTTTCTATCATAAGATTTAAATCCGCGCTTCTTATCAATATACTCTGAAACAGTGAAAAATGATCCTGCATTTTTCAAATGAGAAATGATCACGTTACATTGGGTTATTACATTCCAGAGACTCTCCCTGAAAGAAATGACACCGAAGGTTATTATGATGAGAATGAAAAAAAGAAAAGAAAAAAAAGACACTCCAGACAAGTGACAATTTTGTTCAATATCAATACAATGCTGCTTCTTAACAATATTTTCCTTGACAGCAGGATGCCAGCGAAGAAACTAGAGCGGTGATGTGTTGTTGAATGTTTCAAAAAAGCGCAGATAAAAGTGGCTAAAGGTAACTCATTTGTCTCGTCGAAGCTTAAGAAATCGGCGGCTAAGCTTGTCGTTGTTTTCCACGGTGCACACTGAGCGACTGAAAAAAAAACTGCGATGACTGGATGTTTCTAATTATTGCTTTACAGAATGTAGCTAAACTTGTTTGGAGATAGATACTGTATTAATAATATCCCTGCAACGCTGCTGCTACTGGCAAAACTGAGGCCACTTTTATTTTCAGAGTAAAGTCACTCCGAGTGGTTTAATTAAACTAACATTAGTGTAAGAGAAATTTGACTCGAGGTTCAAAAACACTTCATTGGCTAAAAAGTTGTTTTTTTTGTTGTTTTTTTTTGTTGTTTTGTTTTTCTCATTACAGATCTCCAAGGAAGAAAATCCCCCCAAATGATCTGTGTAAAATCTGATTTCACTGCTACATATACTTATCTCTCAGTGTCTGCATCCAACATATTTCATGTCTCTTCTTTCTTCTAGCCCATGCTCATGAGTCTTATCGAGTTTTTCTGCTAATTAATAAAGTTTTAATCGATCATGCGGATGCTACCAACTAATGCTACAATCTTATGGTAACTAGCAAGGATATCAGCTCCCTCCTTCAGAGATTTAACATTAATAAACTAAGTCATTATAGATTAACTTTGGCTCACTCCAAAATACAATAATGACCCCAATATTTACACATAAAAAGACATTAAAAATCATAAAGTGCCCAAATTAAATGCGTATACTTTTGTTGTTTAATTAATAAACTATAAATTTCTCTACAGTGTGCACATTGTGTTCCCTTTATATTCCTATTTTTGTGTCCATTTTTTTTTTTTTTTTTTTTTTTTTTTTTGTTAAATCTGTGAAACCTGACGTCAGTCCGGACAGATCCTTTGTTTGGATGACGCAAAGTACATTTCACGCTTCCTTCCTCTCTGTTTCCTTTTCCTCCCTCCGTACCGAGTCGCAGCGTGGCTAATCACCAGGTGCCTCGGCGCTCTGCGGATTAGGGCTGTAATTTAGAATAAAAGGGGACGCTACTCTGCACAGCCTGAATGCCGCTGTCAGACATCGCGAGTGGATGTTTCTCTTCCTCCCTCACAATGGCACATGCCGCAAGGTAATTGAAGAAGAGGAAGGAGAAGACACTTGCTGGTAGAAATTGGCACGGTAGAAACTGTTATTAGACAACTGTTAGCCATTGCTCTTTTTCAAAAAGACAAAACTGAGAGGAGGAATCTTAGAAATCTATTAGCTACAGTGTTTCTAACTACAATCAGACTGGGATTTACAGTAGGGGTTTTTACCAGGCTACTAATGTCAAATGCTTTGCTTTAGGAAACCGTTTTCTTTTTAAGTATGTGTCAGTGCTACAGCAAAGGTACAATACTAGTAAATAAGAATGAACACCTGCTACATATTTACACCTGGATGTTTCATCGTACGCTTAAACCACATCGCTTTTACAACCCCACCGCCAAGAAGTTATGTTTATGTATATGTATCACAGCGATGTATGTCTGTCCGTCCTGGAAGAGGGATCCTTCCTCTGAGGCTCTTGTTAAATTTTCTTCCATTTTTAAAGGTTTTTTTTTCCTCCCTTGAACTGAGGTTCAAAGGACAGAGGGTGTTGTATTTTGTACAGATTATAAAGCCCATTGAGGTGAATTTGTGATGTGTGATATTGGGCTTTATAAATACAATTGCCTTGACTTAGCATGCTTATTAGCTTTCCACTTCCAAAAATGTCGATACTGAGGATAAAGGGACCTGATCACAGATAGCATATTCTGTTTGCTTTCCACCAACACCACAACACTACATGTTGTTCTACAGTGTCTGCTGGTTGTGGCTACAGCGTTAATTTTAATTATTTCACGGTTATGTTTAGCACAGTTTCTGCAGGTTACAGTAAGTTAAAGGTCCAGTGTGTAAGATTTAGGAAGATTTAACTGCGTGAATGGAATGTAATATTTATAATTATGGATGCAAAAATAAGAACATTTCTGTCTTTGTTACCTTAGAATGAATCATATCTACAGAGTCCATCATGTTGCGATGTGATTTTTCGGTTTTATAGCAGGTGGCATAAAGAGTTAAGATGCATTACTGACAAACACTATGTTTGTTACAAGTAAAGGGGATCTAGTCCACACTCACAATAAACACTGTTAAGAGCCTTACGTGTTTTTTGTGGCCACCATAAGGGTGGGTAGTTGTGCAACTTCACCACTAGATGTCACTAAATATTACACACTGCGCCTTTACATATAAGACGTTTTAAAACCTTTTTAATTCTTTATGAATGCAATTTAAAACCTATTTCACATCCATAATGATGTTTAGCTGCTGTGTTTTCTTGCATAAGACGTCAAAATCATTATATTAAGCGCTGGCTGTTCTCAAGCCAGATTATGTCAAATTTACCTGTGTTAGATCAAAATAACTTTAAACACTGACTTTACTGATAACCTCTAGAAGTAGCTATTTGTTGGAGGACATGCCATGTTAGGCCACACACCACATCGCAACATATTAGCTGGATGTGTTTCAGTTTTAATTAGTGCTTACTGTTTCTGCATTGGTTTTGTTTTGTAGCTTTGTTACAGCATGATTAAGATATTTTTTTTCTTTTTTTAAACAGAAACATAAAAACAGTAATGTAACAGCACTTAAAAGTAAAAAAGTTCATGCATCTGTAGAAAAGTACTGTTGACCAATCAATTTTTAAGACCTGGCAAAACTGTATTTAAGACACGTTAAATCTTAAAATTTACATTATTGTATTTTAGAATTTTAAGGACCTGCAGAAACCCTGCCTGCTCTTGGTCAGGGAAAGATACCATTTGATCTCATCCTGACCCACACCAGAGCCTGAACGTGATGCAAATTCTCGTGCAAAACTCCATCATAATCCCCAACCAACCTTTGACTGACTCCAGTAAATGACACAAATGTACATCTTAATTCATTGCAAATGACATATTAACATAATCTACCACTGATTATGTCTGTAATTGCTTCTGCATTTTAATCATATATGAATGTTATTTCCGAGAGACAGGGTTGATAATTTCTGTATGCTAACCACATGCATCATGATTAGCTGCTTCTCAATTTAAAACAATATATTCCATGCATGAAACCCATGTATTTTACTGGAGATGTGCTGAAAGCCATGTAAAGTCTACCATATTTCCATTTGATATCTGAAGAGCCACTTATCTTCTTATGGATAGTTTCTAATTTGTCTCTGACACGTTTTGACCTGTCCGTCACTACTAAAAATCTCTGTCTCTGGATATAATCTGTTAAAATGCAGATTAAAGAAACAACCAGGTGTAAATGACGCCTCAGACCACTTTTGAAACCACAAGCCACTACGACCCACAGAGCTGCATCTGGTCATTTTGACTAATCACGAGAGAGGACAAACTATCCAGTAAAATCAGATGGTTCTTGATGGAAATGTACAGACTTTTGGATCATAATGGCACATGCTCTTTGGAGAAACTGAAGTTAGTAAAGTCTCTGATTGAATCCTGGGAACTACCTGGTTATGGACTAAAAACCAGCAGTACTGTGGGTCCTACAGTTTAAGTAGCCATTAATCTAGATCCTTCCAGAAGAAGGAGGAGGCTTTCATTTGATGCCTATCTCACTCACATACACACACAAAATATTTTTTTAAAGAATGAAGGGCAAAACATGGGAGACAAAAAAAACAACAAAAAAACAAAAACAGCTCAAGTCAAAGTGTTCAAAAACCAGGACTTCTTGGCTGGTTACAACAAAGGTTTCATTTTAGTCCTCTGTAGTCCTGCTGTGCACAGACCCATCATCCTGATGCTCCTGCAGAATAAGAGGCTGGTGTCTCAAACAATCTAAGGGCAGTCTCACTCTCTCTCCAGACTTGTGGAAAGACTGAAACACTCGCAAGGCTGTCCAGCCTCTTAATGAGGACACAGACAGACAACAAGCAAGTCCTGGGAATGAAAATCGAATGTAGGCTGTGAAGTAGATGCGCAGCTGAAGCAAAGCCGAGCCCGCAGTGTATCGTGGTCCCAATAGGATTTGATCAATGCAGCCTAGCCCTCCTTTGAAGTGTATTATTAAGTAGGTTTTTTCATTTTTTTCATCAACAAGATCCGAGGAGAGCTAAGTGGTCCTGTGAGTCAGAGTGGTGGTCGGTTGCAACAAGAGAATAACTTCCCATGAGCAAATACATTATCAAAAAAGAATTAATTTCCAGTAATTGCAGAACAGCAAACTGGACAGTAAAGTAATTTTCCAGTGTGGCTAAACCTGTTGAAGTACCTTGAGATAAGATACTTAAAACCTACCTGCTCCAGGAGCAGTGCCACCCGGGCGCAGGGCTACAGGATATAAAGAGACGCGTCCTAGGACGTAGCTAAGACAGCAAGAAAATCGTAGTCTCAGTCGCGACAAGAAAACTTAAAATCTAAGTGTGAGTTTTAGGATCGCTCACAGCAGGGGCCGATAGTGCTCTCCAGGGACATCTGAGAGGAGTGACGGATGAGCGGCGCCATCGTCGGGTCCACCATGGAGGAGGTAGGGAAGAGCTTGTACCAGCCAATCACCATCGAGCTGAGGTCCAGCTCCTCCAGTAAGATTCGAGCTACGCCCATAAAGCATTTGCGGTCCATGCGGCCATAGTTGCCCCAAACGATCACCTACAGGAGACAGTGGGAAGACAAAAGATAAAAACATGTTAGCAAAAGGTAGGGGTCAAAAAGTGAAGGGATTAAAACAACTCTTGTTTACGTAAGTTGCAGTTGTTTGGCGACCTCTTGCAGTAGTATGAATGAGAAAGAAAAGGTGGCAACCATCTGATGTTAAATAGGGACAGTCTTTAGAATAAGGCGGTTGGGGATGGATATGCTGGAATAACAACCTCTGTAGATTTACATACAGGAGACCAGTGTCCATAACCCTTAACCCTATGGATGCCATATAACTTTCTTTTAGTATCCATTTCCCTAAACCTTTTTCTAACTTAAACCAAGTTGTTTTTGTGCCTAAACCTTATAAAAACGTACAGCCATGACACCTGTCAGTCTAAATGCAACAGATATGTTGTGTTTTTTAACGCTATCAGCAGTATTTTTCACTCATATGTCTATATGTTGTTTTGGTAGGAAGCAAAAATCAACCTATTCTGTGTTTAGGTGTGAGGATGTGTTGTAATTATTAGTAATCAAGGACATAACCGATATATGGAACTGATTTGTAAATAAAATGACAGTAAAAATAAAATTACAATTTTTTCAACATTAGAATAACACAAACTCCAACACAAAACTTTGTTGAAATGCCTTTAAAAGACAACTTTTCAACATTATCTTTAAACAAAAAGTGCACTGAGCTCCCAGTAGCATTTCTTATAGTTAATGTATTATGCATTTATTTTCATAAATAAAACAGCTCCCAGAATTTTTATGAGAAAATAAAGTTAAATAAATGAATAAATCTAGTGAATTTTGTACTAAAATTGGAGTCTCTATTTTTTAGTCCCAGTTCAGCAGCACCAGACTGAGGTTCAGAGAACAGAGCTCCTCAGTTTACCACAGAGTGACGGTGACGGCTGAGAGACGGCTGCATCTGAGCCAAATTAGAGCCTTTAAATGAATGCATCTTCATGTAAGTTGTTATATGTATATCTGATTAAAAACAAACAATATTAAATGCTGATTATCGACTCTGATGATCAATCAGGTCAATGATTGGTCAATCCAAGGAATAAGAGGCATTCAGGCATCTTCAGGACAGGACAACATTTTTTACATGCAACATAGTTGACACTAACAGTATTACAAATTGGAGATATAATATACAAGGTGAAATGAGATGATATGAAAAGGAATAAACTCAAATCATAACAAGCAGACAATATAAATATTGTAATACAACAAACGGAAGCATAAGCGTCTAATACAGCACACTCAAAAGCTCTTCTTCTGCTTCTTTTGGACAGGTCATGGGCCTGCATCGTTTTTATGGATAATGAAATGTGACATCCCTAAACTCACACAGGCAGGCGGACGCCGAAGATTAAAGTATCTCTCTCTTTATTTCAGCGAGTTACCTGATGACTCTGGAATAAATGTATCAGTTGAATTGGAATTTCAGTTTTAAGCAAGAAAAACTGGGAGATTTGGCTCCTGGGATATCAGCAAATTTGCATTGTATTCCAAGAAAGAATATAAATAATAAATAATTAAATATTAAATTAAGTCATTTTTAAATCTTTTTTTTTGCTTTATTTAAGACTATGATTATGAATCTGTTTTACACAAGCGTCTTGGCCGCAGTTAGGCAGCGGTTACCATGTACCATACATACATAAATAAAGCAATTTACTTTATTCAACAGACATTTGACATAAGTCATCAATGTCAATAAATTAATCAGGCTAAATATTTACAGCCAGCAGAGGTGGAAAAAGTACACACACTGTTTACTCCAGTAGAAGTAAAATAAAATAAAACAGCACAAGTACTGATTCGACTTTTTACTGCGGTAGAGGTAAAAAAGTACAGGCTGTGAAATGTAAAAGAAGTGTAAAAGTCAAAGGTAAGCCTTTTTGTCTAGTTCCATCTTTTACAGCATTTTCGTCTTGTTGAATAAGAACTCAGATTGTACTGATTTTGTTTATTTTGATGTAATGTATCTAAAACCGGTGTAGAACATCAAAATCAAACTAAATCACAAAATCAGAGACGTGTGTTTTCATTTTGTTACATCTTGTTTCATCTTTTACATCATTTTCATCGTCTTTACCCTTTCATCCCATTTTTGTCTTTGTGCCTTTAACGTCTTTTATGCCGTTTTCCTTTCCTTTTACGTTGTTTTGTTCTTGTGACATTTGTCGTGTGTGATATGCGCTGACTTATGCACCAAGGGCTCATCTTTTCTGTGTGTTATTGTTCCATCCATGTAGGTTGAGATCAGTCCTGATGTTCCGAAGGCGTAAGGGGTAGAATAGTACAGATATTCGTGTTAGGGAGGTAAGGTAAGGAGTAAAAGTGAATGGATTCCTGAGTAGTCAGATGACAGTCAGGTGTATCTGCCTCCAAGTCATTTAAAATGACTTTGAATGCATCTAATGAGAGCAGTTTCAGGCCATATTACTGATACTGAGAATATACTGTTAATTAGCACAATATCAACTAACCTTGCATGGAAAGTATTGATCTGAAGCTACTTAATGTGCACATCACTTCTCCCAGTCCATGCAACACATTTCAATCTATTTCACATAGATTTAGTGCCTAAATGTGACTGGAGAGCTCTTTGAATCCCACACATAAAGCATTCTGGGTAACGTAGGACCAGACATTAATTGACAAAGTGATAAGGTTAAGAGGGTGGGGTTAGTTAGCATTAATCCAGACAGTTTAGGAATGTGTTCTAAAGCAATATTCAGTCATGACAGTTTGAGTCTGTTACAGCAGCACAGAGCAGGATGAGGTGTCAATTAAACTAAATGAAGAGGGATTGTGTGTGTGCGTGTGTGTGTGTGTGTGCGTGCAGGTGTGTTCATGTGTGTTTAGGTGTCCTCTGTCTCCTGACATCCCGATAACATCAGAGCTCATCTCAGATGGCCCTTCATCTTGTCAAGCAGGAGACGAAATAATCAATATCCGTCTGTGCGTATGTCCGCTCATGTGCCGCTCTTGTGTGTCTGTGCATGCCGGCATACCAATTTGTTTGCTATGTATGAGTGTGAGTGTGCGTGCGCGTGAACGTGAACGTGTCTGCAAGTTGATTTCCACAGAGACTCCGAGGCCAAATCTGCTTCAATCTATTCCCTCCATCTTTAAAGAATCTCTCTCTCTTGCTCTGTGTGTGTGCCTGCGATCAGCTCTCCAAACAAAGTCCCGACCCCTCCCTCCCTCCTGCTGCAGCTTAGCAAAGAGAGATTGGGAGACGAAGGACAAGAGAAACTGGTGGAGTTTGGAGTGTGGAGGATAAAAATATGGTGTCCTAGATCCTCTGCTACTCTAAGAACTGGAACACACACACACACACACACACACACACCCTCACACACACACAGGCAGACACACCAATTTGGGTGCTGCTGGAAAGGGAGAAAGGGATTTAATTAAAAAAAAAACACAGCATGTTGCATTGAAGTGAGGATAAGTGGGTACAGACAATGGATGGATACACTTGAATGAAAAAAAAAAAACTGCCAAGACACAGTGGAAAGTTGCACATCACAATTAACTTTCACATTTTGGAGAAATGCACCATAGTCAAAAGTTTGCAGCTGTCTTTGTCCACACATGTTTTATGTACCTTTGCTCTTAGCTTGGTTCACATATAGGGAATTTTAATACTAAAGCATGAATTCATTTTTACACTGCAGTGTGCTTCCAGATTAGTATGATTATTAACCAGTCTACTCTAGTCTTTTTCTGTATGTAGTGTGTTTGCTTTTTTGTCTTTGTTGTTGTGTGTATGAATGTGTGCTCAGTCTCCGTGAGGAGCTATGAAGTGTCCCTCCTGTAGGTCTCCTCCTGATTGGCTGGATGTGTGGGTGTGGTCTGATGAAGTGTCTGTTGCTGATTGGCTCCATCAACATCCTGCAGTTTGGGTTTTCCACTCCACCTTTGACAGAATCCTGACAGCAGGATCTCAATTTCCGTCCTCGGCCTCCAAACCATTTTTTAAACCGTGATCATTGTGTAGCCTCTTGTAAATAGATGGATTTGCATTTGTTGCACTGAACCACTAAAGACGTAGAGGGGAACTGCCACCATTTTGCACTTTTATGTTGCGCTCCTACCCCCAAGATAGGGCATACGAGCAACCATTCCCTTTCTTTTATAATGACACAATACCTCTGTGCACAGAATGTAGCTGTGTTCATTCCTGATGTTCATTTAGTCACAGTTGGGTGCATGAGCACAAGATTACCCCTTTTCCACCTCTAATTTTGAAGCATTTGGAGCATTTCAACCAAAAACAACCTGGTTAAGCTGCAAGAAGAAAATACTGTATTATCATGTCCACCATTTTGGACGGGTCACAACTGGCCTGTAAACGGGGAAGTTTTTATGGATTAAAAGCACTATAATGTTTATATTTCTCAACTGATTTCATAATATATGAATATATTATATATATATAATCTATGTGGGGTAAAATTTTCTGAGACAAAACTTTTTTTAAATCCTGCACAAATCACAAACCCTTGAATACAAACAAGATTTAAGTTGATAAGAAATGTAACTGTTATAGTGCTTTTAATCCAGAAAAACAGCAGCTTCTCCATTTAGTTCTATGTGTTTCCAGGTTCAAATGGCTACGGCTGTGACACGATTAGTGGGTGTGTCATATTCTACGGGGTGGAAAGTGCGAATGGAGAAGACGAGGAAATTCTGAGAGCTTATTTGGTGGAAATGGCCCTGATGAGGACCTGGGTAAGCAGGCACAGAAAATGTGCTTTCATTGTAATTGATAGGGGACAAAATTGAAATGTTTAGCGTTCCAATAACACCCAGAAATCCGGATTAGCTTATACCAACTCCACAAAACACGAACCAAACACATGGTAGTACACAGAAAACAAACATAAAAAAAAAAATCTATCAGTGAGCCTGAGATAAGAAGAGAAAATGAGCTGATCAAAGGACAGGAGCAGAGAGCGCACAGAGGGAGGAAGACGGACAGCCGATAATTAGAAAGCAGCCGTTTGAGCAGCTAATTACTCTGACGGCAGCAGCACAGCAGCCTCGGGCCAATCGGAAGGCTTTTCACTCAACACAACGACGTGCATCATTCAAAACCTGCTGACCTGACCTCTGTTAATTGCACACACCTGTCTCTAAGGCCCGCGAGTCATTAATTATAGACACAATAACGAATGACTTTAAACTTGAAATATAAGTCACAACAGAGCTGAAGACATTCAACTAATGAACATTGAATTCCACATCTTTGTTCATTTTATTCCCTGGATGTTACTTGTTGAGTCAGTTTGCCTGTCCTTTCTTTACCTTGATCCAGGCTGTAAATAGCTCTATAATATACTTTACACTATGACATGAATTGTCATTATATTTTGTTCCTAGCGACTTTGGCAAATTTCTGACATTTCATAAAGTGACATCAAGACATCAAATAAACTTTAAAAATACTTTTACAAAAAGTGCATTAAAACAATGAAATCAAACTAGAAGATTATGAATTTGCCCCTATACCATGGCACCTTTCATAGATTCATGGTTAGATTCAGTTTAACAGATTGTTTAACAGTCATTTAATGTCATCTTTCTATTTGTTCTTCACACAACAGCGACTGTGACTGAAATCTGGCTTAGGATAGCCCTCAAACACAGGCTTCACAGTCACAGGCAGTACCTCAAATCACCGAAATATTTTCACCATAAGGGAGATGAGACATGGCTGAATGGGTTGATAGAAATGTTATGTACATTTAGTGGAAATTAAGAGAAAGACAGTGAGTAAAAAAATGACTTTTTCCAGATTTAAACAGATTTATTCTTGGGTTTAATGGAGCAGATGGTTAGACCTCCTTTAAGTTTGAGGCTCATAGTTCAAATTCTGTAAGTCACTGGACGTTGATAGTCACATTGTACAAAAGGGGACAAATGTGGCTATACATTTGTGGCAAATATGGTGTACTGGTTGTAAACAGTCTCAGAGTAACCGCAGTCTTAAAAGAAAAGTTTTGAATATTTCCAAGAGCCTCTCTCCACTACAGTGATGACGCGATCCACTCTGTCTGAACATTTTGTTCAAAACCAGGAAAAAAAACTTTAAACTTTTAAACTGTGATTTCTTATATACAGTACCAGATATCGAGAAAGCGATCGAGCTCAATGAAATCTGAAGTCTTGTGACCAGTTTAAAGTTTCAACCACGTTTCTACGGCAAAGTATGACAAAGTAATGTGCCTCCAAAGAAGGTGTGTGTTTGATCATTTTCACAATGTCTTCATCGGATACAGAAAGAAAAGTCCTTGATTTATTCACACTTTTTGATGCATGACTTGATTTGAAGATGCAGAAAAATGAAAAATGTGTAATCTATTACACAGCAGGCAGCAGGCACACAATTTAAAAAAACAACTCATGCTGAATGGCATTGCTTTTACAACTTCTAAAGGCTGCTGAATTTACAGTATATTCAAACACATGTTCTTTGAGTTTATCAGTGCTTGGAAATCCATTCAATCATTACTTTTTTACCCCTGTACTTTAAATCATT
>JAPQRN010000021.1:8485304-8499683 GCA_037367275.1 Coranthus polyacanthus
TGGAAAATGAACAAAAGTGTTTTGAGTGAAGTAATGTAACGCTCTGTCATTGTCTGTATTATACCATTAATGCATTCACATTGGTAGCAAAGATGTAATAAAAAAGGAAAATGCTTCCATGCAGGCTTTAAAAAAAATGTGGTCACTTAAGTGAAATGATTTTTCAGACTGGAGCCGCACTCTGCACTGCTAAATTTAGGAAGTGACAAATTGAGAAGCACTGCTGATTTCAGCGATTTTTTATTTTCCGGCGTGAATGAGTTTGATGAAACTCAGAGGACAGCGACGCAGACAGCAGATAATTAAGAGGGAGGCGTTTAGTGGCTAATTACACAGTGACAGGAGCAGCGGAGCAGCCGGAGGCAGAGCTACAGGCCTCGGAGCTCAGCACAAGGCTGTTTCCACCTGCCGATTACTGACGAAACGTGACACACTGCAGGTTAAAGCACACACGGGAGCACCACGGTATTATGTGGTGTTTAGTCTGGCTTCTAATACAACTGTTAGATCAAAATTTATGATTAGAGGAAAAGAAGAAGCTTGAAAGCTGCCAGGACTGACAGTTATTCTAATGAAAAAAGAAATAAAAAGTTGGAGAAAGAGCAGAAACTAAGAAAGAGGAGAAACTAAGAAAGTAAGAAATGAAGGAAGGAAAGAAGGAGGGAAGGAAGAAAGAACGCGAGAGAGAGAGAATGAGGAACTGTAAAGGGAAGAAGAGACAACCACAAGAAAAAAGGATATGATGAAGAAAGAGCGTTCACAGTGGAGGGGATTAACAAAGCTTTGGACTGGAACATTGTTCGATTTCCGCTTCAAACTGAGAGTAAAACGTTGTTTCTTTTATCCATGACCGTTTCGTAACCCCGACCATGTGTTTATTACTGTAACCATGACAACAAAGGTCCTCTAACCTTAACAAAGCACTTACATGACTTTTCAGCAAAACCTATATTAGCTGTTTTTCAGCTCAAATATAATAACCAAACCTTTATTGCAGACTTATCACAACATATAAAGTAAACCCTGAGAATGAATTAATACTTAAATAAAATAAAAGAGACCAACATTAAATAGTAACCAATTTCAGAAAAAATGGTTATTATATTTGACATAGCCTAATATTTTTATTATGTTACTTTAAAAAAATAAAAATTTACAAGCAAATGAAGTTTAATGATGATAATTTGGATTTTTTTTTTTTTCGTAGTAAATGACTAACACAATTGTGACATGACATATTTATAATAATTATGTATGAGAACTGAGAGATGTTATTGAGTGGAGTGGAAATAAACTGTGCCAACAAAATGACACCTATTGAATAGATTTAACACTGGACAATTTTAAATCTCCCCAATAATACTGTGCATCACGTTGTTGCAGTCCAATGATCTCACTTTTTATGGTGTAAATGCAACCATGATTGGAGGCATTTTGTGCCATTTCTCCTGCTGCCAGCATTTTGAAGTCAAGAAGAACAGAAGAGTCACATTTTAAAGGAAAAACATAAAAGTGTATGGTGTCCTGGGAGAGAAAGACAAGATGAGGGAAAGAGAGTGAAAATGAAAGAGACAAGGTAGACGAAGAAGAAAGAACGAGAAAGGGAATGAATGGTAGAATCAAAGAAAGGGAGGCGAGAAGAAAGATGAAAAGAGAGCAATGAAAGAAAGAGGAAAGAAGAACAGAAAGAAGAAGGAATCAAGAAAAAAACAAAGTCAAAATATGCTGAAATAATCAGTCTCTTTGTGACATTTTTGATCTGGAAGCGGCTGAAACTCCAAACGTCCCTCAGGTCAGACTCTCCCTATGAACATCAAACTCAACACCGCCTGAATCTTTTTTTTTTTTTTTCCACAGAGTCAGGGAAAGACATCCGGCTGACATCCCTCCCTCCACATCATCCGCGTGAAGATCTTCTTCTATTTCAGGATGTGCTGGAATGTGATTAGGGTTATCAATTTGCTTTTTCCACCCCCCTGCTGCGCTTTTGATGTTAGAGCTCATTTCTTCTATCTATTTTATTCATGCTGAGGGCAGTTAAAGGACAGTTCTGGTCAATTACAGCCTGCTCACTTCTCCTTTTTACATGTATTAATATTTTCACCCCGCTTTTTAAATTGTATTGATGTGTATAATGTCTGGTTCATCAGGTTTTAATGTCTGTTTCATCCATGATGGTTGTATCCTACCTGCACTACTTTCCCCTGCGGGCTTTCGGAGAAGACCAGGACCTGGTTGTAGAGAGGGTCCAGAGACTTCCTCACTGACTTGGTCTTCTTCTTGGCCACACAGACCCCGTTCTCCAGGAGGTAAACTTTGATGTAAGCCGCTGGAAGGAAAAAGTTAAACCTGAAGTCAGTGTTGACCTCAAAAGTATTTTAAGTTAAAAAGGCAACGGTGCATTTAGTGCCACATGACAGTTAAACGGAACAAATATGTGTATCCTGGCATTATGTAAATGGGTCATTCCATACCAACTCACCTAGGACCTACCACTTCACAGGAAAACATTCGTGTGAAAACTAAGTGTAAATTTACCCCCGTTCTGAGTCTAACTCCATTCACTGCATGATTCTAAAAAGTGCTACAAAGTCAGAAAGAGGAAAGACGTGAGTGATGAGGGACTGGACGTCCAGATCTGGATGTGTGTGACAGGAGTAGTTCAGGGACATCTGCATGACAGACACCTTATGCAGAACAATATGAGGTTCAAAAAGGGTGAGTTTGAGTACTGGTTTTACCAGGTAAGGAAGGCCCGCCTAAAAAAATCAAAAAACGTTTAAGATGACATTACATTCTTCTTTTGAGTTTGGTTAGAGCTGCACAAGGAAGGTGTATATTTTTAAATTCAGTTTTAAAGCTGCAGGAGCTGAAATGTACACCGTCCTTGTGTTTGATCTAACCTATCGATCCAAATGAAAAGACTAAATAGAAATATGGGTGAACCTGATGCCGTTTCACACAGCTGTGGAAAAGAGAAGCCACTTTTCTAAGCTACTGTGTCTGACTGAATCTGATCAGTAATTAGTAATTACAGCAGTCAATCACGTCTTTAACCCCCTACCTGAAAAACCCCAGTGATTAGACAAAGTCTGCAGATTGTCTATAGCTTGTCCATAGAAAATTGCAGAATTCTTGTTTCCTCTCAGACCACTTGAATGGAAAGGAATTTCTGGATTTTTTTTTTAACTAATGATGCCAAAAAAGCTTTAAGACATGCCGCCATCCTTCCACAGTGGAAATTTCACCTTTCACGCACATGCACTTACACACTGCTTTCTGTCCTTAACGTAAAAAGGCCAAGATGAAAGCCGAGACCCTGACTCTGAAATCTGGAGCGAGGCTCTCCTTTGTCTTTTTTTTGCCTTTTCCTTTAATCTTTCTCTCCTCTTTCCCTTTACAAAAATGATCCTTGTTTGTTTTATGCTGTGTTTATATCCACCTCTTCCTCTCTTTTATCTCTCTCTTCTATCTCAGTTTTATAATTTTTTGTTGTTTTTTTTCCCCACCGAAGCGGTTTTATTCTTATGCAATTAGAATCAATTGCTGGTTTTAATATTATGCAACCAAAGAGAGGAACTACAGTCAGAGTTCATGTTTAGTTGTTACACAATCAAAAAAAAGAAAACAGTAGCAGAAGTCATGGTCGTCCATCAGATCTTTCTCTTAGTGTTGAAGCTGTTGATTAACTCATCTGTTTAATTCACTGGCTCGTTGTCAGCCTGATTGATTTATTGAATACTCAGTTTAATAAACTGTAAAAGCTGCTCATCTGCCTGCTCACGTTAACAGCTCTACGAATACATTTTAGTTTGGATTGATTGAAGATCCAGAGTAGGCAATGTGGCATCATAGCCTCCATGACATCAGCCGTCGGTTTGTGGACTGCCGTTTCAAACCTCGAGACGTCATCGTCTCACCTAAGTGCCCATATTTGGATAAGAGGGTGGAGCTGGGGAAGAGCAAGGTTTGAAACTCAACAAGCTAATGCTAACTTACTGAAAACACAGAACGCATCTACTAACACTGTCATGTTAAACACCACCAAGTAATTTCACCCACTTATTAAATGTTAACACGTATAGTTGTGTTTGATAACAGTAATATCAGCTTTGTGTAATGTCTAAACTAATTAGCAGGCTAGCCAACAGACCATATAGTTAATTCAGTACACATTGTTGCTAAGCTAAGCTATGCTAACAGGCCGGGTAATGTAATTACTTTATTTCCTCAAATAGTGTCTGGAGCTTTTATTTCTCTCAGCTGCAGGAGGTACCAGGCCTTTATTTGAAGGAGGCTTGTATTAGAGTCAGGCCTTTATTTGTAATTTCCTCTGATTAATATGCAGAAATGATCATATTTAGCATGAAAACTCATTTTGATCCGCTCCTGTTTGTGATGTCAAAAGTACAGCATTGCACTTTTAATACAAGATCATCTCTTCCTTAAGCATTTCAAATTCAAAGTCCTCTAGCGTTTCAGTGGAGAGAATCTATTCATTGCTCAACAGAGCTTTTATTGTGTAAACAGTGGCTTCCTGTGGTGCTTGTAAGTTTCTACAAATTATTGGGCTGAAATATTCAGACACACACACCTGCAGTGACTGAAACGTGACTGTTTGTGTCGACCACATCCTCAGCCATTATTAGAGACCCGACTCCCATTTTTTATTTGAGGAATGGTAAATACTTGTAAACTTCATGACAGAATCCTCGGACAGTCTTGTTAAACACAACTACAGAAGAGCTGCCTGTCAAGAAAAAATATGTTTTATTCAATAAACAGAAGCTCTGAATGTAAAACTCAACGGCTGAGCTAGCTGTCAGTCACTTCAAACCACCAAGAAAGAAAATTTCTCCAGTTTTAGGAGGATTTAACAAATAAATGTGGAGAAAAACATATTGATGTGTATTATCATGGAACACTGTGAAGTTTCAGGTTACTCTACATTTTTTACATTTTAAGGACCAAACAGGATCCAGAACAGCTACATATTTCACTATACAGCAACAACAACAACAGCAAATGTGGTTGTTACTTATTTAGCGGCTAACCTCTCTCCATGCTGTGTGTTCACTCCCCATACACTGAAAACTCTCCTCTTAACTCATGCATCTTTCATAACTCCACAACTGTGTTTTGCAGGATGTATGTGTATATATATCCCATTAGGTTTCCAATTTGCTGCAGACTCGGTGTGTGTGTGGCTGATGTTATTTGCTGTCTCATGGTGTGTTCACTGCAGTAGGATGATGTCAAATCCAACTGTTCTGCTCCAACTTTGAACATGTGATGCTGCTGACGTCACGCTCAGCGAATAAACAGGAGTCTGAACTAACCTGGAGGTCCCTTAGAACCTGGTTTCATGGTGAGTCCTCTGGCCTGGACGACCTCTACCTCCAGACCTCCGTTCCTCTCCATTAGACCGATCTCGACGTCACCTGGGTGGGAGAAGGAAAGAGACACATTTAGATCACAAACATTTGGTTGGCTATATATAAAACAGTGACAGTGGTGTCCTTCGCTGTTCAGCACAGTGATGTCCTTTACATACTTTGTGTGGGTGAGTAAAGTAAAATCAGAGTATAGTAGTGGCTAAGAGACTGTATTTTAGTTAAGTTAAGTTTTTATCCAAATTAAGCTTAATTCTACCCCAATTTTCCCCAAATTGATAAAAGACAATGGTACATTTTTGTTGCAGATATTAAAAAAAATTTATTTATTTATCTTATTTTTGGTGATGTTCCAGTTGTCCTTCTTGGACAGGTAGTATTGTTTCCCATTTCTTGTGGTAAAAAGTTGAATGGAAAATATAGTCAAAGTGTAGCTTTTTCAACTCTGACAGCTATATTTAGCAATGTCTGTGGCCGTCAGGTTTTTATGCAGGACCGAATACCATGTGGGTATGATATTGGTTGAAAAACATGGAAACTAGTAGAGAAATTAACGTTTGAAAATGGAAGATTCTTGGTTTGGGAAACAATTTATTTACACTCATTAATTTGATTGCAAGAAGCCTATTTCCATTGAACACATGTGTTGCAAATGATCCTTAGTATGTTTTGAATTTCAACCCAACTAAGTGAAAAATAAGCAACTGGTGACACTGGAGCAAAGATGCATCATTAGAATGTGTTTTCTGAGAGACAAACTTTAAAAATTCAGAACTAAAAAGGATTTGGTACAAATCTTGGGGCTATGTCCACACTAATATGTTTTTGTAGAACTTTTGCTATATTTAGTGTCCACACTACTGCAGTGTTTTATACAGACTTTGGGACATGCTACTGAACCTGTTTTACTTAATAACCTCAGGATATAATTGTAATGTGGAAGGACAGACTTGTAGAAACGATGAAGCAGACTCCCACATTGGCTGCCTGATTGGGTCCTATTAGTCCTTCCCTTATTCATCGAGCCCATTTCCTGTGACCCTTTCATTAAGCAAACAAGATGTTGCCCTTGACAACCAGCTGTTAATTCAACATTAGTGTGGATGTAGCCTTAGGGTTTTGCAAGGTCCCATTGTAAAATCTGACCTGAACTGAATTATGTGATGTGGTATGAAATTACTCTTTTTAGAAACATTATGTTTGACAGACGGCCATTTAATTATGGTCAATAATTTGGCAATTTAAAGCTGAGTCTAAGTATCTCATTGGCATGTAATAACTTATTGTACTTTTATGGCATTGGATGTTTCAAAGACAAAAATTACACAAGGTACACGGCAACCAAACCAGGTTATAAACATAAAAAAATTCAGGAAATTACAGGACAGAGTCTGAGGATTTATAGTTCAGAAAATTTTACTTTTTTCACCTCCTGGAAATCTCTCTGGAGAATAGTTTCATCTAATTGCCCCCAAAGTGACAGAGCGAGACAACAGATGATGGCCAACTTATTCTGGGTCCTCTGACATTATATAACGTTGGACTGGACATCAGGTTTGGAGTGGAGCTGGTCCAGTCAGTGTCACTGTTGTCGGGCCAAGGACGAAGTTTGAGTGCCAGGGAGGAACTGACCCACTTACAGTCTGTCACTGCTCAGAGGACAGACTGTATACAATATATCACTATATACTGAAGTGCAGGGAGGATGAGACAGACTCAGCAGGAGGACACAGCTCTGCATTACGAGGCATTTTTTTGTGTGCCAGAAATGAGTTCAGGAGTCATTTGGTTCCATTATAGTAGAAAAAGGGTGTTATTTATTTCCATTTCCTGGTCTATGTTTCATGGAGAAGGTTTCTCCATGAAACCTTTTCAAAGGCATATGCCTATTTCAAAGGCATTTTTGAAAACATAGGTGAAATCTGAATTTTATTTCCAATTTACAGGTAAGAAAAGAAACAGACTAGATGATAATGACTTAGAGAAAAAATATGAAGTAATTAAAATTAATGAATGATTGACAGAAACATTTAGTATTTTTTACTTATTCTTTTGGGAATTTCCTGGAAAGTTTCCCCTTAATTTTCTGATACTACATTGTTCATTTATTGACTACCAAATCAGTTTGAAACACAAAATGAAGGCATCTTCCAATGTAAAAAACTTTCAGTATAACCTCCATACAGTATATAGTTTCAGACCTGAATATGACAAGCAGCTTTGTACTACCTATAGAAAATAATACTTAGACTATTTTCCTTATAAGGGAACCAAATTGCATAGGTCTTTCTTGGAAATATCCACGTAATTTAAATCTAATTACCATCTACTTTTTAAAGAAAAGAGTTACCAGACTTTCTAAGCAAGTAATAAAGGTTTTTTTTGCAAAATACTTCTCACCCATAGATGTTGTTGCTAATGTCTGTCGTCCAACAAACTGGGCAGGTCCCATCCCATCCAGGAAGTCGCTGAACTGGGCATCGGATGCCAGACACATGCCGCTGTAGTTCAGACTAGAAAGAGAGAGAAGCAGAAGGAGATGTTAAACAAGGAGCAGAATGTTCTCATTGTACTTTAATTAGACAAAGAAAGCGAGTCAGAGACCAAAGGATAATGAGAGAAAGCAAAAAAAAAAGACAATAAAGAGACAGGAGAGGAAAAGGGGAAATAGCAGTATAAAACAAAGGACTGATAACTAGAGAGTCATTCATTCTCTGCAATACAAAAAAAATCACTGGCTGAAGAAATGGTGCATGTTCAGTATTCAATGTATAGATGTTCAGTGAACACGTGGTGATCAGCAGCTCAAACTGCCAGTGAGTTCAAAAGTAATTCCAAACTGTAGATCAGCCAAAAAAGGCCCGTAAGTCATTAAAAGCCAGTGTAGTTTAAATTTACCAAAGTCGAGGAGGAGAACATGGACAAGGTCATGACTTGGAAAAAGAGGCCAATTTAGGATGACAATTTTGCAAAGAAAGGTTGAGGTATTAGTATAGTATTGTTAGCTACATAAACTAACATGTTGCATCAATCAGAGCATCATTTCATGCTGAATTCCTATTGGTTGTTGAGTAGACGTAGGTTGTTAGCAGCAGTCTCGCTGTGAGATCTTAAAATCCTAAATTTATAACACTGTGTCCAAGACTGTCTTTGGTGCCGAGACTGGGACAACGGCCGTCTGTGAACCCCTCTCACAGTGCGGCATAAGACTACCGCTTTTTTAGCCATGACCAAAGGTATCACTATGTTTTCTCATCTTTTGTCTGAGACAGCCCAGAACCTCACAGTGTATGCCTGGCTTTAGACATAGTATAGCATGGTGACATGCTATACATTTATTATTGAGATTGTGTTTTGTTCTTACATATTTTACAGGCCCATCTATAGACAGGTATTGCATATTAACTTCAGTTATAAATGCTTTGATGTGTGACATCGGTTTATGTGCCATACTTGTTCCTATACAAGTAAACATTAAATAAATAAATAAACTACAGTTTAATCCATATTTTTCAGTCATGTTTTCGGTTCAGTCAGTGGAACTAAATCGTTAGAGCTCCAGTCAAGCCGCGAATAAATCTTTTGAACAAACTCTTGTAATAAACTGATTCTAGTGTTTTGTTATAGTACTGACCTGAAAAGAAGTGCTGTGTACATCATTAAAGGAGATGAGAAATACAAGTGTAAAGCAAAGAACTGGAAGCCATTCATCACTCCTGTTTGAACTCAGACTGCCCAGTTTCACATTGGCTCCCTTAAACTATAAACTCAGACTGTTCACTTTCGACTTTGACCTTCCGTGTCCATATTTTGTGTGTCTGTATGTGTGCCAAGAAAAAAAAAATCAGCACAGAGTGCTTTTGTGGCAGAGATCCAGGTGTTCTACAACTGTGTGTGTGTTTGTTTCATGGACTACAGTTAAAAGACACATCCACCCTGATATGCTCTGATGCTGGTTTATAGAGTTGTGAAGCAGCCGAAGCTTTTTCTGGTTTCTGAAGTTACATTCATTGTTCAGCATAAAACTCTCCTGGTTGGATCATTGGTACAACAGCCCGCATAAGTTTGAGCTAGCTAAAAATCCAATCACAGAGCTTAAAATACCCCACTAACAGCAGGTAGAAGTTAAAATTCATGTTGGAAAAACAATAAAAATGTTGAAAGTGCAATCTGTAGTGTTTCTGTGGCGACGGGTTTTGTTATCGTCTACATCGAAGCGTTTTAGATTTACTTTCTACTTTTGATTTGTGCTGGGTTTTGATCTGGGAAATGTCTGCCAGTCATTTCTGCTGAGATAGCGGTAAAAAAAAAGAAAAAAACAAGGTAATTTCTCAAACACAAAGTGGAAATAATTCAATCTGGTGTTTTTAACAACTATAAGGTTTGTGCCTTATGTGATGTCGGTGATACTATGAAGAGAAAAAGACTCAGATTGAAATGCAGAGATAGGAGCTCATCAGTCCTTCACATCAACCAGGATGGCCGAGTGGTTAAGGCGTTGGACTTAAGATCCAATGGGCATCAGCCCACGTGGGTTCGAACCCCACTCCTGGTAGGCAGCTGTCATTTACTGTATTTAGAAATGTATAATATCACTACTGAAATACAGATTCTGACCAAAAGTGGCATGTTGCAAACATAATCATCTACCTGCACGGAGGATGTTATCTAATGTTTATGTTGCATTCACACCATGTACTAGGTTGTGTCTCTATTTACGTTACACTCAAAAGATCAGTGCACTGTGCTGTGCTGTGTGAAGAACATGAAATTTCTATGGTACTATATAATATAACACATGTTCATATGCAGTGAAGATTTGCAGCAATCATATTCTTGCAGGTTGGAACAAAGGTGACGTCCAGATGTGGTGATGAGAACATCATGCACTAAGTAACTGCTCCGTCTCGACGTTACTGTTGCCTCCGTGCTCCTAATGCCGCCGCGGATTGAATCTTCTCAGGTCTGGCTCATCTTGAACGGGCTTGACGTTGGGTTGTAAAGGCAGTGCACACAATGTGGTCGCTTATTGTCTGCTTAGACTTGTTCTCGGGACACTGTGTGCTTGTGGAGATTGATGACTCTTTCACATGTGCTAACAGACCACATCTTAAATCATCATTAGAGGTTATATTTTACTAACAGCCATGCTGAAAGGCAATACAAATATAGCAATAGAGGACTTAGTATTGGTAGGTCACTATATCCTTTCTAAGCTAATGACTCAAAGCATGCTCAGTGCTACACTACAAGTACCGGATAAGGCTGTACTTACTGCACAGAACAAAGGAAAAAAGAAAACACAGATGAAGGGATTTGTGTCTGCAGAATCACCTACAAGGAAGGTCAGAAAATTGATTTCTTGCCTCTGAGCCCAGAGAAGTCGACAGCTCTTCTGGACTCACTCTTAACACATGGCTATCTTTTGGCACAGTAGAGTTTGAACTGGCATTTGTGGATGTAACTCCGTATTGTAGAGTTTGACAAAGGTTTGCCACCGTAATCCTGAGCTCATGTGGTTCTATCACTTACAGATAAATGTTGGTGCGGTGGTGTCTGAGTGATCGCATATTACAGGTGTTCAGTTGACTTTATGCACACAATTTCTTCCAGATTTCCTAAATCTTCTAATTCTGTTCTGTGCCATAGAGGGCAAAATATCCAAATCCCTTCCTTTCTCTGAGGAACATTGTTTTGAAACATTTCAATATTTTTCTCACACATTTGTTGACAAACTGGCGAACCTCGTCCCATCTTTGCTCCTAAAGGACTAGACCTTTCCTGGATTCGCTTTTGTACCAAATCACGATTACAATCACTTGTTCACATCAGTTACTTCTAACTTGCTCATGTCCAAACTTTTTTTGAATGCGTTACAGTCCCGAATGGTAAGAATGGTAGCCTGGAAACCAGTAGCATCTGCCAGAGCCTTAGGAGGAGCCCCTGAACACAACATGGACTGCTCTTTCCATAACAGGCTGCACTGCCCCAGTCGTAGTAGTCACGCACCGCTTGCCTTTGCCAGACTTAATTCAGTAAATTGTGAGTTAATTGGGTGGGGACAGCCGGCTTCAGTCGGCAGTAGAACCATTTGTGACTGAGTTTTATTCATCATATACGCCTATGATTTTTAAATGCTACAAAATATGTTCTCATGTAAAACGATGGGTTTTATGAACATGTTGAACAGTAAAATCTGATTCAACAGACAACATTCTCAGTCTTTCAAGTTCAAGTCGAGTCTTAATTCATGAGAAAGATGTGTTCCCATGTTTCCAACTGGATTTGTTGCGTTTAATTTACCAGCTGGCTCAATGTCCCACATGTCATTGTTCGGATTAGTCGTAGGTTTGGTCTGCTGCATCCAGAGGCGTTTTGGTCTGTGCTCATTGATACATCCCTTGGAAATGAACTGACAGGTCCCAGTCTGGCCATGTCAGGCTACAAGAATGGATGTATATTTACAAATCAAATGAAGTTCACAAAACATTCAATATCTTGTCTTCCTACTTTCTCAGAGTCAGAGTAAAGTTAGAAATGTCTGCTGTTTTATGTGTGTTTTCCATACCAACCCAACTATTTCTGATTTGGGCTTGTTGTTCCATGAGCTACATGATCTGTCACACCATTGTCGTGACATTTTGGATTTTAGAGCGGCTTCAGTCCAAGCAATTTCAATTTCATTCCCATCGGAAAAAGTGGTGAGAAAGCACCAATTGGACAGATTTTGGTTGTTTCTGAGCAGAACTAAAACCAAATCAAACCGAATGAGCTTCTCTCATTGCTGTTTCATGCTGTACTGCCACCTATAGCAGTCACATTGAAACTGCAGCTTGTACTTGCGTAACTCCTTTAACTTGTTTATTATTATTCTAGCTGCTTTGTGGCTTCACAATCCCGCTGTTCTGAATACATTTATCACCTGTGTTCCCAGCCAGAAGGCAAACAGTGAAGGAAGACGAGCCACATTAACTAAACATGCAGCAGAAGTGAACAATACATCTCCCATCCTCCTCTCTACTGCCTTCAGTTCCCTCATCTCTCCAGCCTTTTCACCTCATTATTTCCACATCTTTCTCTTTTACATCTCTTCCTTAACCTTCTGTTCTTCTTCGACGTGTCTTTAACTTCCACCCCTCTCTCCCTCATCTCCACTTATATTCCACTCTAGCTCCCGATCACACCGTCTTTATTTCGCGTCCAGTCTGATGAGAGCACTTTAGTTTTCGTCTTCAATGTTGAATGAAGATCAAAGTGTTAAAATATTTACCTGATTGTTCCAATGGAGGCACACAGAGGCACTCGTACTGACATTTAATATTAACTTTGCAATGAATAGCCAAACACTCAGCAGCCATTAAAGCATAATTTACAAGGCAGACTGTCTCCAGCATGATTAACATACAAAGTCACTTAGCTGAGGTTAGTCATTTATGCAGACATTAGTAAATTACATTCATCACAGGTCATTTTTTTAAAAATATTTAAATCACTCCTGATTTTTCTCTGCACATTTCATTTATTGCGTTTGCATTCCTGTGTATGTGTTTCTGCGTGCGTTGCATTTAATAAGCATTTGCTGCATTAGGTAAATTAAGAAATATGCGATTAATACGTCAGCACATTAGATTCAGAGAATTTTAATGAGGTCAAATCCTTTGTGTATGATTATTTTTTTGTGCGCAAAGAGTGATGACATGCAATAGGTCAAGCGACATTAGCCGAGTGGGTATTACTGGGTGATAAAATCCGCAGCTTTAGATTATGATGTTGGTGTGTGTGAGGCACATCTGGGGATTACACTGCAGTTTCACAGAAATATGACGCTCAATGTAAACTGCATGTAGGCAGATGACACACTGGCACTGAGTTGCATAAAATTTAAGGTCTCATTCAGTTTTCATGTGTCTTTGTATCTGATGCAGCTCAGAATTAACTAGTTAATTTGATTGAAGGTGTGGAATTAAGGCAAGGAAAACTAATAATCTGCACTTTTTGTGTGGATCGTGTTGAAGTGTGTTTTAGGCAATTATCAAATGTGACCCATTTCACGGTTGGCCTTATCTATGAATCGTGAGAAGAGTGAATTTATGCACATTCCTGACTGTTTTTACTATCATTTTTGCATCGACTTATAATACTGTCTTCAATTAGTAAGCCAGAGGAGATAATACACTTGATAAATCACAACTTTGTTTAATGTACATGTTGTTACTGAAAAAATAAGTCGTTCTGCTCATCAGTAAAACAAACAGAATGCACTCTAGCCTTCAAACAGAAGTGCAAATAACAAAATAATACGAACATTCAGTATTATAAAAAACATGCTTCTTGTTGAAAGTTTTTGAACTGTTGAAATACACATTTATTTGGCGACCCAAATAAAATCCCCAGCCTTTGGGGATGGATGGTTTGAGATGAAATGCTGTAATCCGATGCATATTTTTTCTGTTTAGTAAAGCACTTTGAGTTGTTTTACTTCTATGAATAAAGTACAAATAAGCTGCCCTTCAGGCTTTAAGATTACATTTCTCTGATTTTAACCAAGACATTTCTAAATTATAAATAGTGCATTTAAAGGTGGGAAGACAAATGTCGTATTGTCAGTAAATATTCTGCAGAGTTGTTCAGTGTGAATAGTTTGTAACACATTGTCTTTTACATATTTATAGTAGATGGATGTATTTCAGAAAATTGCAAATGTTCCTCTTTGTTCTCACTGTAAAAGCTCCAAAATACAGATGTAGTAGTAATGTTAGCTGCCAGAAGAATTCATCCAATCTCACTGAACGTCACTTATTTTGATAAACCTCCCTCAATGCTGAAGAAAATGTGTAAAAGAAATTCTCACTTCTCTTCCACAAAAATAAAAATGACAAATCAAATCATTCCCGCAGTACAAACATCAGCACACACACACACACACACACAATGGCTCAGTCCTGAACTCACTATAAATCAATAAGCTCATAAGTGTGATTGGATG